>CAXKVX010003622.1:0-21691 GCA_964058865.1 Eleocharis quinqueflora | reverse complement strand
CGAGCGTGTGCTCAGCGATTAGGCTCTGATACCATAAAAGGAATTTAGAATAGGAAGAAGAAGAAGAAGAAGAAGAGCAGAAAAGATTTTCTTGAATTTGATTTCTTGAATCGTCCCTAGTGAGTTATTTTAACTAAATAATCCAACTTTATATTTATACCCTTCTGTTATCACTTATTCCAAATTATGGACGGCACCCAGTATTTATCTGCAGAAGCATGACAACTTTTGGTATTTGCTAAAATAACCCCTTTTAAGTGGATAAGAATTCAATAAAATACTCTCTTTATACTTGGTAACTTTTTTATTGTACAAGTCTGCACCGTTGTCTGTGCATATAATTCAGTTTTTAATTTCAGCAGTTTCTTCATAAGGTGACCACAGGGTTATGGTTTTAGAACAAGAGTTCAACATGCAAAGTTAAAAGGGAGAACTAAGGCATCAGAACTAGCTATTTAAATTAATTGCATGAGGTCGTAATGTGTTAAAGTCACTTAGTGTTATTGAATTAGGACTAAGTCCAGTTCTTGTAATGCTATTCACCAAGATGCTTAGTTATTGTGTTTTTTTCTTTTCATTTTGGGATGTTTCTATACATGATGAATTGGATACTTCTCACTTCGATCTGTTAAAGGTACACCCGAAATTTTCAGCTCAATTGCTAAATTAATGAATTAAAGAATGGTGCACAGCAGCACAGGCTACTCCTTTACTCCTCACAGTTGCGGTAATTGAGCTTAGCGACATTGCATTTGCCGTAAGTCCACTCCCTTGTGGAAATAATTTTAGTTATTGTTTGATTATGAATCCTTAAAAGATTTTTATGATTTCAGATTGATTCAATACCAGCAGTGTTCGGTGTCACAAGGGATCCTGTGATAATATTTTCTTCAAATATTTTCGCCATCTCAGGTATACCTCAACCCTCGCTCTCAGAGAAAGACAAAAAAAAGTTTGATAATGCTAGCTCAAACAACATCACAACTCTTGCAAGAAGTGATATTTTCTTTATCTGTTTGTTGTCTTTTTTGTAGGTTTGAGGTCACTATATATTCTTATTTCTGAAGGGATGTCTGATCTGGAATACTTGCAGGTGAATTATTTACTGAAGTTTTGCCATTTAATATTATTTTCTTTGAAGGATAATGGCCATACATGGCCAACATTGCTTAGTGCTAACAAAGTTTCTTTTCCAGCCTGCTATTGGAATTGTTCTTGGATTTATTGGCTCCAAAATGATACTTGATTTTGTTGGTAAGGAATTTAGTCATTGTCTTGGCACATTATAGTCACAAACAATATTGTGTGCTCTTGTAAAAAAGAACATCCAGTGCTCGTCTTTACGTGCAGAAAATACCTAAGGTTTCTATTATCCACATAATAACATATGTTTTTCTCTTTTCTTTTCTTTTCTTTTCTTTTCTTTTCTCTTCATATTTAACCAGAGAATTCACAGTTTAAATAGCAAAGACGTTTTCTAAGATAGTATAATTTTTGTCTACAAAACAACTTTTTCTTGGATGACTACGGACCTTTATAGTTGAATGAAACTTCTGTCCATTTCAATTTTCTTCTCATTTGAAGTTTGAGTAGGTCAAAATATTTACAGGAACATAGAAAAAGTAGAGAAGAAAGGCAGTTATATATAGGAAAAAGAAACTAACAATTTAGAAAAAAGAACTGTTGGCATCACGAATCAAGGGTGCTACATAATTTGGCTATCACCCAATTGAGTATGTATTAATATATATACGAGTTACTGTCAAATTCCCATAAATTGTCGTCTTAACTCTCAACGAGTAACCTTTTTTATGTTGTTCCTTTTTTTTTGTCTCCTTTAATATTCAATGATCTATTTTTTTTTTGCAGGTTTTCATGTACCAACAGAGGTTTCACTGGCCATTGTGGCATCGTGCCCAAGTGGTGGGGTGTATTTTAGCCTAAAAAAGAAATCTGATCAGTCTGTTTAATGGTGGCAGCTGAAAAGCATGAAAACAGAATAAGATCTGCTTCAAGCTTAAAACTTTCTAATGGTGGTGGTACAAGAAACAAGGAAAAGGAGATCCGTTTATGAGGTGGTAACAATCAATGGTGGCTAAAGGAAAGAACCGTTAATTAATCCTACTTGATTTTTTTTTCTTGTTTTATATATCTTTTTTATACTTCTACAATATTTTTGGTAGCTGGTACGTTGAGACAGTTCAGTTTTTACTTTTGCCTGATGTAATAAGGATGTTTTCCTGATGATTAATTTATTTACAAGAGACTGCATTATAATATAATTAAGACAATCTGACACTATTTGGTGTCTTGTCTCTTTCTTTTTCCTTCTCCCAAAGTACAAATTAAACACATCAAGGACCAAATCAAAATTATGAAACCCACATGGCCACATGTAATGTAAAGCCATAGGATAAATGCAGTGCTAAGTGCTAACCAAGCCAATTAGAATTGAATGCAACATCCAGCTATTACCTTTGCTGGGATATAAAAAGATCAGACAATTGTTTTTCATTTTCAATCATTTCAAGTTTGAACTATTGTTGAACTAGATTCATAGAAGTATATGTAAAATTCCTAAGTAGCATAAGCAATATTTTGAATTTATAGCCTATCATATGCCAGCTATCTGACTAAAAAAAGGTCTAGCTAATGAGTCGTTTCTTTTCATTTCTTCTATTAACTTTTTCAGTAACCTTGGTAGGGATTATCCATACTCCCAATAATTCCATCATAATGATTTTTAAAGTCTTCGTCAAAGAGGTCCTCATTCCTATTTTTAGTCAGCATGAAAACAATGAACCAGAAGAGAGCAGTATTGACAGACATGAGCCCGGCCCCACCTATCAAGCCGGTCTTAGCAGTCGGGCATTGTGTCTCCATGTCATGATGTATGTTGTTTCTAAGAACATGAGACTGTGAAACCGTGGCCCACAGCATCATCCCCAACGTCACAACTGATACTACCCTGTTGATCATAACATGCATGTTAAATTGTTGTTTGCACTGGTATTATTGTACACCTTTGTAAAGGTATCAATTCTAGTGTATGCTTTCTTCACATCAAAATTGGTAGGAGTTTTATGATTAAATCTATTTTAATTATCAAATATTTTTGTTGTATAACCACCTTATTTCATCAAAAATAAATACCCAAATTAACCCTCTATGAGATGGAAACATAAGGAATGCCAGTTGGGACATTTTCATAAATGATGAGAAAACCGGTCGTGAAGGATCAATGGTGTACAAGATAAATTAATGTCGCATAACTTATAGGAAATTTTGAGACTATCAAGAAGAAAAGAAAGATGGCTTACTCAGCAATGGCGAAGAACACTTTCAGTTTTGTGCATTTGAAAAGATCATTAATATGTACATCATTGCCCTTGTAAGACGAGAAGGTCGCCAGATGGCTAAAAAGGACGCCTAACAGTAGCGTGGCAATCGAAATAGATCCCAATGCTACGGTTTGATCTTTCGGATAATTACATATGACTAATCCATTTCCTACAAGTGGAGTTCCTTGGGGAGCCTGCACAAGCATGTATACCAATTGTGTTATTCTAAAGAACCAGTATTCTGGCATGGAGCAATAAAATTATTAGGTAGAACAATGATACAGAACTCGAATAAAAATACATTAGAACAATTACTAATTAAAGGTAGCTGACTATTTCTTGTATCATATAATCAGAAGGGTTTATAAATGATACAAAATTACCTTCTTATTTTCAGCAACTACAGCGAAGATGAAGGCGAGAAGAGCAAAGAGAAACCCCAACAGGTTAAATATCAAGGTTCTACTTGAAGCCATTTCTCTTGCAGTGCTGAAAGATATGCAAAGAGAGGGAAAACACGCAAATTACACATACCAGCATTGAGCAACAGATAAAATTCAGTATATAAAAAATGTTCGGAGTATACAAAGGTCATACAATTGAGAATTTGATAAGTTGCTTATTAATTTTGTCAAAAATAAACAAAACACAACATCAGATGACAACTAGAGAACCAGACCAGTGTACGTTTGAAGAAATAAGAGAATCCAGATGGTTTTGGATTTGAAATATAGAATTATATAATGAAAATTTTGAGTTTGTTCTTACCGATTGAATGTCTGCCGGAAGGAAGGAGGTTTCTTGCAATTATCAGTATGAATTAATGTGAATATAAGAAATGATTTTTCTATAAGAAGGCTGTTAAATATAGAAAGCGAATTCAGATTGTTGGATTTAAATAGATTTTTTTTCAGAAAAAGAGAGAAGTGAATAAGAATAGACAACACGCCTATTCATTAACTATGTCCATCTTTTTTTTTAATAATTGGTCAAATTATGTAATTGAAAGGATACGGATTTGTGAAGGAAACATTTTTTCTAAAAATAATTGATATATATACGAATAGTTTTTTACTTATTTTACAATCTTTAAAATATGTGCATTATTTTTTTTCTGAAAATTACCGTAGTTAGGCACACTTAGACTCGGACAAATATAACATTTTTCGTCAAAAAGAAATTTCCGTTGCCGGGACTCGAACCCGGGTCTCTCGGGTGAGAGCCGAGTATCCTAACCAGCTAGACTACAACGGACTTTTGCTTTTTAATTTATATATTTCTGTCTTCATATTATATTATACAGTTAGTAGTTGAGCTTAGAATGAAAATTCCTCATTATTAGCAAACTTCTTTAATATGTGATATTTACAATATTTTGGGGAATCGTTCAGCTTGCATTTTTCTTATACGGTGAGATTCATGCGGAAGAGCCAAAAATATATATCTTTTTTAATACATAACTTTATTATTTAAAAAAGTTTATTATTCTAATAGTTTTTTATACTCCTTTAGACTATTCTTTTCGAAAACTTTTTTAAGTTCTGAAACATTTGTCAAAAAGAGGAAGAATAAATATTAGAACTTATATAGCCTAACAAGTGTCAAAGAAAACTAGAATTTAGAATTTTATAATAGTATATTAAACATGCGGTCATTCCAGGCACAAATAAGAATAAAAATATTATTCCTACGGACTTCTTAGAAGAAAAAAAAAAGAAGTAAAAGTGTAAAACTAGAGATGAAATAACCAAAATGGTCCCAGAAAGAAAAACAACTAAACAAGCGACTGTCCTTGGGCCCGGTAAACCTCACTGGCAGTGGGTCCCAGCCCAACATGCCTCTGTTCCAGTTATTAGAAAAAGGCTTAAAAGGCCCATTTCACGTGTAGCTTACCGCACACTTCTCAATCTCTACTCTGTCTCTGTAGAGGATGAGATAATTATGCATGCGATGTCATTTCTCTTTTGTTTTTGTTATAAATAAGAAAAAAGAAACATAACCACAAAGAGGGGATATTCAGAAATCAGAACAATAGAATAATCCGGAGTACAACTGTGAATGTGTCTCCTCTTTAATTAAACCTTTTCTTTGCTTCCTATCCAAGCGAACGGTGCTGTGAAGATGGTAAGGTGCTGTGCAGATGTGATGTGGGGTGGGATAGGTGGAGATATTTTCATATTGTATTTATTTAAAATGATCTTATTTTTGTTTTATTTATGTCCGATAATATTACAGAATAACGCACGAATAATAAACAAAAAAGATAATATTTATATAATTATTATTTTCAATTTTTATAAATAAACTATCAAAACTTATTTACTTAATACAAACATGTGTCTGCATAAATATAAAAATAAAAATAAAAATATACAATCAACTTCAATATGGAGATATCCTTTTTGTTTTATTATTTTCTTTATTATTATATTCTTTTTAAGGACGAATTTTATTATGACACTCAAATGGTCTTCTCAAAAAGGGTTAGAGATGAAAATTAAATGCATGTGATGGGTCAATCCACTAATTAATACTAGCATCAATTACAATCCTAAGATTGGAAATATTTGTTGGTCCTGTATTAACTTTTGTTATTCCAGGTTAGCAATTATTTATATAATTTTTAAGTATGTATCCTCTGGAATACTTCATATTGTGAAGTAGTAATCAAGTGGTTCATACAACTTTGAGATTTATGCGTACAAATCTCAAAATTCTGTCAATCATTCGATTACTACTTCACTTCATGAAATACTAGACATGAATTCCCGGACATGAGTTGCATACCTTCTTTTCTGACAAATTATCAATCTATATAACCCAAACTTCATGTAAAAAACTCTAAATATTCCGTGTATTTTTTAAATAAAATAGTTTGGCTAACAGATTTTATTACTGTCATCAAATAGTACTGTAGGTTTGGTGCCTACAGCATATGTACATTAAATGTTTCGCAATTCGAAATCTTCATAGTTCAGCATTTTAAGGCGGTATTCCCATTCAAAATTTCTAAATTAATTGTTTCTCTATCAAAACACTCAAACTTTTTGTTTCTTCGTTCTAACTTTAAATGCTTTCTTTTTAAATAAAAAAACTTTAAATACTTCCTTAAGCATATCTTCAATAAATATGAAGTTGTTAATTTAAACTAATCGTTTAATTCTATTTTATATTATTTTATATTGAGAACTTTTTTTAGCATAGTGGCAAAAGAGCAACATGCTTCAAGTGGAGGTCTCGAATTCGAAATCCTTGAAAATCAAAGGCCACTGAAAAATCTAGGTCACTTTGATAATATTTGAGAGCAAAAAATTATTTTATGCTTGAAATGTCTATTTTGCACTATAAAAAATAGCCATATCCATCTATTCGTCTCTGTTATTATGTTTAGCGCCACTCAAATATAAATTATATATAGAGAGAGAAAGAGAGAAGGGATCATAGCTTTCTCTTTCTAATTTTCGGTAGCCTTACCATCAAAATCAATAAAAATGTCTGATCCAGACCGTTGAAATATTCTTCATACTAATAGATCTGGAGACCAAATTTTACATTTTTTGAATTTTTTATTATTTTATCGGAGGGGTTCAAAATTTATTTATCTAACGATCTACATACATTCAATTTTCTACCTATCCGATGAAATAGTAAAAAAATAAAAAAAAATGTAAATTTAGTATCCAAGTCTATATTAATATGAAGAATATTTTCCGGTCTGAATCGACCATTTTCATTGGCTTTAATGACGAAAGCTGCCAAATGCTACAAATAATTTCTCATATATATATATATATATATATATATATATATATATATATACATATAGTGAAAGTTTTGATGCTTCGAAAGCAAGAAATAAAACAAAATTTTATTCATTTCAAAACAAATGATCTAGCTATTATAAGTGTAAAGACAATATTTATTTGTCTAAATAATTAGGGAATAATATTATACCTTATGATTTGATCTCCAAATCAAATCAAGTAGGGTTGTCTAGTTTAGCATCTTCTTATTCCCTATGCCTTGTTTCAATGGTTGTGCTTAGCTCGTCAACCGTCGAGCCTCCTTAGGTATCCACCGAAAGATTAAAGAAACACTTGTATCTCTAAGGCTAGTAAGAGAACAACAAGTGGTACCTTAATCCTAGTTTCAAAACCTTCTTCAAAATTTCAGAAATTTTAATGGAGTTTTTGTCTCAACACATGAGAGAAAAATTGGGAGAGAGAGACACACAAATTTCAGCCAAGAAGTTCAATGCTGAATTTATGACCTTTGGGTACTAAATATGTCATAACTCTTTGTAGGTAACTCAAAACGATTTGAAACTTGAACCATTGGATTCTAGACTCAAAGGGATTCAATTTTCATAGGTCATATGTTCAGAATGGTTTAGGTTTTCCCTTTCAAAATCCTGTTTAAAGTTACCTCAAAAAACTGTCCAAAATTTTCTCTCCTCTTTAATAGAAATTGATTAGGTTTAATGATACACTTCAATATTCTTTTAATTATATCATTACTAATCAATTCTCCCCAGAAATTTTATGGCTTATATTTGGGCTTTGGGCTTAAATACATTAATCATATTAATATTTAATTAAGTCCACAATCCCATATATTAAAAGGCCAACATATAAATTAATATCTGTAAACCTAGGCGGCCTAGGTTATGGACAATTTTTCGTTTAACTAACAATTAGGAACTTAATTTCAATCTCACCAAATGCAATTACAATACACAATGATTCAAATTAGTATGCGGAAGCGTAATACAATTTCTCAATTAATCAACTCAAGTATATGTCACTAACTCCTATTTAAGCAATTCAATCACAATTAACACAATACAAATAGGAATTAGTAAATTGAAATAGCAAAGAGTAAAGAGATGGCTCAATCGCGTGTTGACGGAGTTCGGCTTGCACCAATGCCTCGCCTACGTCTCCGGGTCCCCGGTGCCCCCGCTTCTTGCGGTAAAAAGCCCGGTCCGCTTCAATAAACAAAGTTGTAGTACAAAAGTGGAATCCAACTCTCTTTACACACACCGGTAGAGTAATTGGACCCTAGGTTTAATCAAACGGTTCACAATGGAAACAAAAGAAAGTAGATAATGGTTCTCTAAACTAATAGCACAACTAATCTCTCAATAGACAATGGAACAATTTGGCTAATTAAAATTGGGAGATTATGAAATGGATTTAGCTATTTAATGATAAGCTCAAAGGCACAACAATGGCTGCTGGAAAGTTTTCTTGTTTTTGCTAAAGGTTTTTGTAAAGTAAAAGTGAAGAAGATGGTCCCCTTTTATACCTTTTCATTTCTGCACAAAATTAGGTTTTCGGAACATAGCGTTATAACGCCAAGTTATATAGATAACACAGCGTTATAACGCCATCATGAGTTAGGACAAAATTTTATGACGTTAGATTTGTATTTTTGTGCAGGTTGTACTTAGCGTTATAACGCCAATCTATGTATAAAACATAGCGTTATAACGCACGTCCAAGTCAGGACAAAATTTTGTGACGTTTGAATTTTGAACTAGCGTCATAACGCCAAGTATGGCGTTATAACGCTATGCCAGAATTTCCAGTACTTAGAAGATTTGGCCCTCTTTGAACACACTGGCGTTATAACGCATGGTATGACGTTATAACGCCAACTCTCTGGAAATTTGGTTGAAAAATATGTTTTTGAGCAAAATGATGTTTTTGAGAAAATCGAATTCATCATGATGATCTTATACAACCTTTAAGACTTAATTTCAACCATTTGGAATTTTATCAAATCATTTATTATTTTAAAATGAGGTTTCAAAATTTGCATCGTTCTAGCGTTATAACGCTTATCCTGGCGTTATAACTCTAGAGTTCAGGACTTAACCAAATTGGCCAAGTACCTTACTCTGGCGTTATAACGCCAAATGTATAGTTATAACGCTATATGTCAGGACTTAGCCAATTTGGCCAAAAACCTGACTTTGGCGTTATAACGCTAGTATTAACGTTATAACGCTAACTCTCTGGAATTTTGGTGAAAATTTTGCACTTTTGAAAAATAATGTTTTTGGACAAATGAATTTTATATTCATAAACTTTAGCAATATTTAAGAGTTATTATTGCTATTTTGGAATTTATTGCTATCTTAGTCTATTTTAAATTTCCATTTTAAAATCTTAAAATTCTGGCGTTATAACGCCTTAATTGGCGTTATAACGCCAAATACAATGTTCCTTGTACTCAACCATTTCGCAGGGTTGTGCACATTGGCGTTATAACACCATGTTGAGCGTTATAACGCTAATATGTATTTTGTTCTGAATTTTGCTATTTGTGTTTTAACTCCCAATTTTAAATAACCAAAGTTCCAAGAAGTTAAACCTATATTCTTCTATAATTTCTTGAGATCTTCAGCTCGTAATTCCTTGGTTTAACTCCCCTTGCTTAACTTGATCTTGCTTTGAATATCCTGCATCAATTCTCACAAATTTTGATGAGATTACACGTTGTTTTGCAAATCAACAAACTTGAGAAATTATTTGAGTCAACAATATCCAATGTTAATTTATATGCATATCTCATGTGTCAAAAGTCATTTAAAATATGTCACACATACTTTAAATATTACTAGGATTATTTTACAATATTTTTCTTTTAATCTTTCATATGGTGTGACCCTATGGGATCCCATCATTATGGCAATGAAACTAAACATTTTAATTTCATAAATCAATGATACAACTAGCCATGGTATATTGATTATCCAAATGATGTAGATGAAAAAGCATAATGCAAAATCATGATCCTGTAATATTAAAATATTATTGTGTCAATTCCTTGTCTCATGATATCAAAATAATTGCAAGGTAGGAATGTGTCATCCTTGCTAATTATTCTTTCTTGATTTTCTAAAGTTTAATTATGATATGATTAACATAAATCATATTGCATGCACATAATACAAACTTTATCAAGGGGCCCAGAGATATCATCATCTATATCATGTATAGAGGACAATGGTATCTTGATGCGTATAGTTCCTCCGCACAAGTTATACACATTGCAGTAACTGTCTATATAACTCATAGTTAAAGTGAGCGTTGGACAGTACCAACGATGTATATTTCTCATGTAGGAAATATAAACATCTCAACCCTAGAATTCATGACACAAATGAAATATCAATGACACGTAACACAATCCACGTGATATTTCATTTTGGGTCTGTCTAGTGCTATACATCCCGATGTATACACCTGTGTGATTAGCATTGACAACTCTTTGTCATATGATCTGTAGAATGTGATCATCATCTAATCCGACACACTGATCTTATATTGGTCAATTAGTGTTCCTTGATAATTACCAAGATCAAAGACTTTTAAGAGTAATTATATTTATTTCATTAGTGGAATTCTACAATCCAGGTCATCAACCCAGATAATCCACAAAATATAATAACTCAAGGAACAAAATGATATAATCATTCACTAATAAACTAAATAATCAAACATATGATTTGGATCTAAGACACCAATCACTAACATATAGAGGGGGGATCCATTAGCCTCCTTTTTCGTAGCCTCCTCTAGCCTCTTCGTCAAAATCAATGAAAATGGTCGATCCGGACTGTTGAAAATATTCTTCATACTAATATAGACTTAGAGACCAAATTTTAGATTTTTTTGAATTTTTTTACTATTTTATCGGACGGGTTGAAAATTGGATTTATCTAACGACTTATAGACATCCAATTTTCAACCCGTCCGATAAAATAGTAAAAAAATTCCAAAAAATCTAAAATTTAGTCTCCAAGTCTATATTAGTATGAGTAATGTTTTGAATGGTCCGGATCGGCCATATCATTGATTTTGGTGGAAAATAGGGCTGGAGGCTACGGAGTGGAGGCCACGATAAGGAGGCTATGGTGTTCCGCAAAGCACGTGCTTTGCAATTATGGACCATTGGATCACGCTTTGTGATTCGTGCCAACATGATATTCGAAGATTCAATGGTCCACAATTACAAAGCACGTGCTTTGCGGAACACCATAGCCTCACTTTATATATATATATATATATATATAACTTAGAAAAGGATAAATGGATTGTCATCACAAGTACAGAGTATTGTACATGAAAAGAAGCAACTCCTATTATAAGTTTATACATCAACAATATTATTGATCAAGAGCAATTGTGTGAGAGATCCAAGTTCAAAATTGAATAAAATAAAATGGTAAATCTTCTTAAAAGTCATTGAATTTTGTATCAAATTCACATTTGACACTGAATTTTGAATTATCTATTTTAGTCAATTAACTTTGATATATCTTCAAATTTAATCACTTATTCATTTTTTTCATCAAATTTTATTGAAAATTGGCATGAAATGCTTGTCTTTTTTCTAAAATCTTCATAATAATTAATCTTCAAATATAGTTGTTATTTAGACATGATATCAATTTTCGTTATTTTTTATGAAATAAATAATTAACAATGAATAATTCAAAGTTCAGTGATCTAATATGAATTTGATACAAAATCTAGTGATGCAAATAAAAATGTTAAAAAAAGACTTAATATCAAATTAGAAGTTTTTTAAGGGATAAAAGTCACATCTATTACTTCAAGAAAAAAAATTCAACAAAGTTACGTTCTGTTGATGTCCTGTAAAACGACAGAACAAAAGAAAATACAAATGTTCTTCTCAAAAGAACAAGAAAAAAAATGAAGTGGTGGATGCTGCCTACTTATTTAAAAAAAAAAGAACAAAAATAAAAAAATCAAAATCTGAACTTTTTTTAAAAACGTCAAGGCACCGTTATTTTTGTAAGAAAAAGGAATTAGTTTAAGAAATAGTGTTTGGAGAATTACGAAAATTGAAGGGACGTCTCTATTTTAAAATAAAAGAATATATTTGTCAATTTATTATTCCAGATAAATAAAGGTAAACAAACAAAAGGATATACAAAAAAGGAAGTTATGTTTTTACGTACGGATATATAGAATATTATAGTGTTTTCATGAAAAATATTTACTATAAAGAAAATTCGCATTGGTACTAAAAATTATCCCTAACTATAGCTGCCAAATTCTCTAACCACAGTTATTTCACAAATTATTAGTTTAGGCACCAAAAGATTTGTACTTTTGCACTTCATTTGTCTCGACTATTTACGTTTGTTTCTGCAAAAATCACGGGCCTCGTGTCGTCTCTCCTTAGACAAGAAAATATAAAAATAAAACCCATTTGGTACTTCGCACAGTTAAGTTCATAACACTAAACATTTTAGTGTAATAAGTTGTTCACTGAATCTAAACACATCATGGTCTAGTGCTTTATTACACAATACTACAATAGCTACATATGTACATGCACAGCACAACCAGACTTCTCTTAGCAGAACTTAGGTGAAGGCATCACGTATCAAATATACTGGGACCCACCGGACTGCACCATTTTTTCTAAATTGTGATGCCATGGTTGTTGGAATAACATCATCTGCTTTTATGAAAGTTTGAACAATAAAATAAAAGAATGTTATGTTACAACAATACAACTTACAACTTAACATGTTTACAACCAAGCACACAATTCTATGAAAAAGGACACTGTTATCTTTACTAACCCAAGACTAGGTTAGGTAAATTATGTTGGAGGAAGTAAACTAATTTGACGAATTTTATCTACTTATATCTTGGTTTGGTGTTTAGATCTTGGATTGAAACTGTTCATTCATTATTATATTAATTCAAGTTGGCGTTTATAGTTATGATTATTTGTGCTTTTCCTCTTTTAATTTACTTATTAATTGCACTATCTTCTAGATCTGACATCTCACCTGGAAGTGTGATAATGATTATGGTCAAAGATCCTTCTCTGAAAGGTTTAAGTGTAACAATTATTGACAAAAGAGTATTGAAAAAATTCGGATGACTCCGACTCGGTTCGAGGAACTAGAGGTCACGATCTGGTTCAGCTTTATCTGAAAGTAAATTTGTGCAGATTCGTCTAGAAAAAAACGGGAGTCAAAGACGAGTTGCTGTTAAGATTTTTCGAAAAATCAGACTTAAATTTGCCCCGAGATTGGACCGGTCCGGATCGACCCAACCCGCCTAACTCGTTTTAACTCGCTATTAGCCCGTCTTTAACCCATTGTTAACCCGTCATTAATATTTTCTTTTATTTTTAACAAATTATTTGAATTTTCATAATTTTGAATTATAAAATAAACTTAACAGATTCTTTTTTTAAAATATTTTTATTTTTAAAGTTTTATTTTTTATTTTTGTAATTTTTTTGCATTTTATTTTGATTTTTATTTTTGGAATTTGCCGGAAAAAAAAACGGCGACCCAACCAATCCAATCCAGACTCGCCTCAAACCCGCCGGTCCGCCGACCCATGGGCCTAAGATGGGTTGCGACCAGCCTACAAAATTTGAACACGGGTTGACCAACCTGTTGGACCGGGCGAGTTTGGACCGATCCGGCCAGAACCGGACCGTTGTCAAACCTAGTAACTATAGGTGTAAAATAATCAGATAATATTCGATTTTATTCGGATTGTATCGAAAAAAATTATCCCATTCGTATTCGTATCTGAAGATATCTGTATTAAAAAAAATTAACGGATAAGAATACGGTTTGGCTATCATCTATCCGTATCTGATCGTTTAGCTATTATCTAATAGTATTCGAAATTATCCAAGGTATCTGTATCTGATATTCTCCGATTGTATCCGAATTCATAACAAAAAAATGCCTATTATATATATGTTTTTATTGAATTTTGTATGTAGATTACAAATCTAATTATTTTAGATCTAATTTGTGTTTATGTATCATATTTATATTATGATTCGTTGATGTATTTGAATAAATATAAAGCAAATCAAGAATTTTTTAATTATTCGAATTATATTATTTTCGTATTTGTATCTGTTTGATATTCGATCAGTATCCGATATTTGATTAATAGTCTTTACCCGCACTCTTGCTCGTTTAATTAATGAAAAATAAATCTTGCACATACTTATACTTAATTATCTAACAAATTTTTTTATTATACATACTCGTCTTATCGAATATTATACATACTCTTGCAATTTAGTCCCTAAACATAAAAGATCCTTTCACATCTCCAGCTAATATTCTTCAGATTTTCCCTAATTACTAAAACATTATATATATATTAAAAATTGAAAATGGTCTAGGTAATCTTTTTCTCTCTATATAATATATCGACCATGTCATTAGAAAATAATATTGTCTAACAATATAGAACTGAGTATAACTTATTTTCAACTAGCTCAAGTATTAAACAAAGATTCATAATTCGTCTCAATAATAGTCCAACAGAATTAAATTAGCAATTGTTTTGTTTCCGTTAGCTCCGACTTTCTCTCTCTTCTCCATACATGTCTCTTAAAAGTAGCACCACAACAATATCTAGAAATTTTCTACTTGTAAAAAAGTGGATTTTTCTATCACGAAATGCATTAGCTTGATCTAGAATAGAGAGAAGAAAACAATCGACTTTCAAATTTCTTAAAAAGAGTCAAATTATTTTTTTACTAATCTTGTTAGTATACATGCTTTCATGAAAACTATTTTCTGAGAAAATGAAAATTCAATTCAGGTATTTTTTGAATTTGATTTGAATTATCTAGTGTAATAATAGCATACATATAGATTTTTTTATATTTATTTTTCGATGTTGACTGTCCAATCTAAAATGGACGGACGAGATCAACTGCAGGAGGTATGCACTATAATAAATCTTGAGCCGTTATGTCAATAATTGACAGCTCAGGAAGATAACAAGAAAAAAAAACACAACGGATATAAATTATGTAATAATAAAATGTTTCTTTTTTGTTTGATTTTTAATCCTTTGCAATAAAACTAATTCTGACAAAAAGAACAACGATTCAAAATCTCAGAGCGCATACTTTGCAAAGTACAATAATTTTATTCATGACAAAATAGAAATTGAGAAAAACTATTTTACCAGGGTTATTCTCGTAAAAGTGGCTCTGTTATTAATGAACATGAATAAGTTAAAGGGTTGGTTAGAGGGGTGCCTTTATTGCACTGGATTAGCTCACCTTCTTCAAATACAACGGTTCAAGAAAACAAATATACTTTCTGCACATTTCTTATTTTACAATTGACATTTACATATGACGTGGATTATTTCTAATGGATTATGTTTTAATGACAACAAAGTGAACGTGGAAAAGATACTTGCAGATGTTTGTACCGTAATTGTATTTTCTTAATCTCCTGTGGCTATTTCCCTGAGATAATTTCTGAAGCAAGTCGTTGACAAGTATCAATTAGAATAAGTAGAAAAGTTGAGTTAAGAAGCATAAATAAAGTAATCATGCACAAGAGATATCGATATGTTAACGAAGTTTGGTTATTGACAAGTCTACGTCTCCAGAACTTTCGACTCCCGATACGGTAACAAGGTCGAGCCGTTTGCACTATATATCAAGTCTTGTACAAAATTGAACATTATCCTCTTACACACAAATAATGAGAAACAAGACAAAAAAAAATAAAGTAGCATAAAGGCTAAATAAACTAATGGAGAAGATAAATAATCTCTCACATCTCACACAATGATCTTGATCTAGTTTGAATATAAAAATTTGAGAAGTAGAACAAAGTTTTTAGCAATATGGATTAAGGCTCAAAGATGCGTCAATGGAGTTTTTGGTTGCTCCTAATAGAGAGAAAAATGGATTTCAAATTCGTGAAAAAGAAGGCAGCCAAGACCTCCATATTTATAGCTTCCAGATCAGACACAATTAGAGTTAATTTAATTCTAGCGTTATAACGTCAATTTGTGTACAAAACTTACCGTTATAACGCTGAGTTAAAATTCCAAAAGATTATTTCTATTTTAAATTAAAAAATTTCAGAAAAAAACAAGATAGTGTTATAACGCTATCTTAGCCTTACATAACGGACTTCTCTGGAAGATCAGTACTTTGCCAAATTTTATCTATTTCATGGTTAACGTTATAATGCTAACTTATCGTTATCTAACAGTTGTCTCTGAAAATTCAATACTTAATCAAATTTTGATTTTTCTTTTATTTGACGTTATAACACTACTTGGCGTCATGTAATAGATAATGGTGGTTCAAGGAACATCAAAATCAAATCTGTTTCCCGGAAAAGAAAAAGAAAACACAATAAATAACTGAAGTTCTTTTTTTTGTTTGTCTTTGTCTGTGTTTTAAATAAGTGTCTCTATTTATAATAAAATAGTACAATTATGAATAATTTGTTTTGAAAGTTACTTAACTTCGATAAAAAGAAGTTACTAAACTTATTTATCTACCACAATTGGACATATTATCTCAAAAAAAAAAAACAATTGGACATATAATTAAATTATGTTCCTAAAATAACTTTTTTGACATTCAAAATATCTTTTTATGCATCATTTTCTATTTCTTTTGCTCAGAACTAAAGGATGATTAATGTCAACAACACAACATCTATTTATCTATTTTAGTCAAATACTATATGTTCATCATAAGGATTTATATCCGCTGTCATAATTTGCTATGACAGCAAACTGTCATTGAGTGACTGACATGTGAGTTCCACAAAATTAACATTATAATATACACTCCTACATCAAATCAAAACCATCAAATTTAATTCGACCGTCCAGATGGACTATGGCAATCCACTGTCATCACATTAATTAATAACAACAACTCCAGATTCGTCATCATAAAAGATTGTGATACGAAGAACTTTCATTTTTGTAAGCTAAAAAAATGTTGTCACCAATGCGTAATGCAGTTAGTTAAGATATTAGACCTCCATGGGAGAAGTTCTGAATTCAAGCCACGCTTGTGGCAATTTTTCAAATTTGGGTGAAAGTGTGTAGTGTAAGTCTAAGGACATAAATAAAAAATGAAGTAAATTAAAATGACATAAATATTAAATCACTTCATGTGATGTTTTCATATTGATAAAGTAGATGAGTAGTAAGAGAAGAAAATGTTGGAAGTAATGAAATTTGATTATTTAACTTTATTTCACAACTTTAAGTGCTTAAACTTGGTCTATCTTAAATTAGTTTCGTTTGATATATTAAATCATCTTCAAACACTTAAATTTATAAATTACCACTACAGCACTACTACACTGGTTAGATAGTATTTTTTCATATCATTTTTAGATAACTGATCAGATTAGGATATTTTGAAAATTAGGACCTCGTCAGAGAAATCAAAATACCAACTTTGTTACAAAATAACAAAGTTTGTCAGTGTCTGAATAAATTTATTCAAAATTGATTATCTAACTAATACTGCCTGTAGGAGTATTTTTTTTTTCAAAGATGACTGCAAAAAAATACTAATTAAAAAAATAAACAGATGGGGGTTGATAACATTAGGTATTATTATAATAAAAAAATATCCAAGTAAAAAAGTGCTTTTATACTCCCACTAAAGAAAAACTATTCTAGAGTCGTTATAATTTCACTTTTGTTTAATCAGATGGGAGCTGATACGTGGATATCGTATTTGATATCAATTATTGATATCGATTTTATTATGCATCTTTAGTTGAGTTATCATGCACATTATTTGAGTTATTATGCATGTTATTTTTTGTAATGAAATATTTATACATGTTGTCGATTTTATTATGCACCTTTAATTGAGTTATCGTGCACATTATTTGAGTTATTATGTATGCTATTTTCTGTAATGAAATAGTTATACATGTTATTTTTTGTACTGAAATATTTATGGTATAACATGCATAATAACTCAAATAATGTGCATTATAACTCAACTAAATGTGCATAATAAAATCGATATCAATAATTGATATCAAATGTGATATCTAAGAAACATTATCCTAATCAGATTATCCTTGAGAGATCTAATACTTTGTAGTATAAGAACTGAAAATGTACTGTTTTGCTCGTATTTCAGTTTTCTTTCTCTCTTTTTTTGCTAGTACACCTATTAATTAATTTAACGAGATTTAGTATAGTAATGAATGCTACGCTGTACAAAAGAAAAATGCAATTATGTGAAAGGTACAGGTGGTTTCCAGCATTCAACACTGCAGACGAAACACTTCTCACCCGCTTCTAATTCTACATATTTTCAAGCGCCTTCTCAAACCCAAATTAAATGGTCTTTCTCCAAAACGCATCTATCTACAGTTAATTAAAAAACCTTTCAGTTGAATTTAGTTTAGTGGGGAAGTTGAAAGGAGACCACGAGACTGAGAGAGAGAAAAAAGAGAAGAGATACATGTTCTCCTCTCTCTTCTTCTTCTTTCTTCTATTCAACACAGCTTTCTTTCCTCGCTGATCTCTCACAACCGTCCGATCTACATTATACGGCCGTGGATCCTCGGTACGTTGCTCTTGCTCTCTTTTCCAGCTTCTTGATTTCTGGTGTGGATTTTTGGTAACTTGGATCTGTAATGGGGCTACATCACCTAATTTAGTATCCTTTTTCAGGGAAACAGATTTTATTTTGATGTTCCTTGAACCACCAACTGCCTATTTCATCTCTTTTTTCCTATTATTATTCACATTTTAATCCTTTTGGAAGTGTAAGGCTAACATAAATGCATTATCTTATTTTTCTTACTTTCACTCTATATGCGCATTTGTTAGAACTTAGAATGATTTGTACTGGATGCTTGTACTGGAAGAAAGATCCCGTTTTGATGTTTGAACTGCTCATTTTGTCTTTTTTCTAGCTGATGTAGTTCAGACAAAGTGAAAAAGAAAGATTCTTCTATCAGCCAAAACTCATCCTTCTTCATTTCTTGTTTCCACCAGATTTTAGTTTAGTTTTGTTTGATTTCTACTTCACAGGTTCACATTTAAAGCTCGGATCTGTGTACATTTTACTATTTACATATTTATGTTTTAAACTTATTTTACTATAGTGATACTTACAAATGGACGGTTCACAGAGAAGAGGAGGATCTGCATACATGTCACCATCTCCGAAATCAAGTGATAAATCAAATCGAGATTTTAGATCAAATGATTCAAACGGGAATTCAAATTCTTCAAAATATGATAAGGAGAAAGGGGTCAATGTGCAAGTTATTGTTCGGTGCAGGTAAGTGTCCATCACATCTCTTCAAACTGCAGTCGTTTTTATTTCTTTGAAATTTCTCGTTCTTATCTTTTTTTTTTAAATTAGGCCTTTGAGTGAAGAAGAGGCACGGGTCAACACGCCAGTCGTGATCTCTTGCAATGAGCGAAGGCGTGAGATTTCAGCTGTTCAAATAATTGCCAATAAACAGATTGATAAAGTATTCAATTTTGACAAGGTAATGTATACTTTTTTTTATCATATTGTGTCTTTATGTATTTTTCGTTATTTTATCTGATCTCTTTGATTTTCTTTGATTCATTTATTTCTTCTTTAAAATATTTATGAAATGAAGTAATACGGTGTTCAGAATTATTTGGCAAATTCATCTTGCATTTTTGCAATTGGAACTGTGCCTCTTTGCTCAATCCCTGTAAATTTGCAATGCATTAAATCTCTTCTACAGCTTCGTAAAACTGAAATAATTTAGTACTATTAGTCTATTACAGTGTTTAAGTTTAACAATATTTAAAGAATTTTGTGAGCATACCTGTGTACTTTATGACGTTTAAGTTTTTTGAATTAGGTCTTTGGACCGACATCGAAGCAAAAGGAATTGTTTGAACAGTCCATCTCACCTATAGTGAATGAGGTTCTTGAAGGATATAACTGTACCATTTTTGCATATGGACAAACTGGTACTGGTAAAACTTACACCATGGAAGGAGGTGGGAGCCGAAAAATCAAGGTAAAATTGAAAACATAGTTCCAATACTGTGATTTTGGTATCAGGGTAATGCTGTCACTCTTATACAGTACTTGCAGTATCATTTTATTTCTTTCTGCTTTTAGTTTTATGTGTTCCCTTACATTGTGCTTCATAAAAAGAGATGAGAGGAAGAGGAATGAAAGGAAAGGGATGGAAGAAAGAGGAGAGTAATATTTTACACCCTAATTTGGAGGGTAAAAGATTTCAAGAATTTCTATAAAATATTTTCCCTCCTCTCTCCTCCTCTTCCCTTCAAATTTTGAAGTTGTGGATCAAGTAAACAACTCCGGGTAAGTTCGGCACCCCTTCCCTCCCCTCCTTTACCCTCTTCTGGAGCACAGTGTCAGGAGCTTATCTAAGAGTCAAATAGACTAACCAGCACCATACAGTGTACCTCTCTGGTCCAGTACAAGTCTACCAGTCCACACTATTGTAAGACAGCAACATGTAAATGTAACTGAACTTACTTCTGTTAAGAAGTAAATGTGTTACGAACATTCCATAGATTTGTAAATGATTACATAACAGCTGGCATACCATAACCAACAGTAAGGACCAAAAGGTGTCAAAAGAGTTGATAAATTTTTACAACAAATTTACAGAATGGAGATTTTCCGAGTGATGCTGGTGTAATTCCTAGAGCTGTCAGACTAATCTTTAACATTCTAGAAGCCCAATGTGCTGAATACAGCATGAAAGTAACATTCCTTGAGTTATACAATGAGGAAATTACGGACCTCTTAGCCCCTGAGGAACAGAGATTTGTGGCACCACCAGATGACAAGACAAAAAAGCCCATAGCCTTGATGGAGGATGGAAAGGGCGGTGTCTTTGTCAGAGGGCTAGAAGAGGAAATTGTTTATTCTGCCAGTGAGATTTACAAGATATTGGATAAGGGTTCAGCAAAGAGACGAACAGCTGAGACTTTATTAAATAAACAGAGCAGTAGGTCCCACTCGATTTTCTCGATTACTATTCATATAAAAGAACTGACACATGAAGGAGAGGAGATGATTAAGATAGGGAAGCTTAATCTGGTGGATCTGGCGGGATCAGAGAATATTTCTAGATCTGGAGCTAGAGATGTGAGTGATTACATACCTGTCATGCTTTATTTTCTACTGTAGTTTTCTGTGTGTGAGTTTGGTGGCAAATGATCAACAGCCATTTTCTTTGTGACACAAGAAAGATATACACTAAAATCCAAATTAATTAATAGAGAGTAAAAGATAGCTTCCTGAAGGGGAGCCTTGGCGCAGCGGTAAAGCTGTCGCCTTGTGACCAGAAGGTATGAGTTTGAGTCATGGAACAGACTCTTGCAGAAATGTAAGGAAAAACTGCGTACAAAGACTCCAAAGTGGTCTGACCCTTGCCCAAACCTGCACAAGTGGGAGCTATGTGCACCAGGCTACCCTTTTTTAAAAAAAAAAAAGAAGATAGCTTCCTGAACTTCTTACTGGCAAGGGTCTGGTTC
>CAXKVX010003621.1:0-20209 GCA_964058865.1 Eleocharis quinqueflora | reverse complement strand
ATGACGCTTTGTGCATGACGCTTGACGCTTGACGCTTTTGCATTGTGCATTGTGCATTGACGCTTGTGCATTGTGCATTGACGCTTGATGCTTTTGCATTGTGCATTGTGCATTGTGCATGACGCTTTTGCATTGTGCATTGTGCATGACGCTTTTGCATTGTGCATTGTGCATGACGCTTGACGCTTTTGCATTGTGCATTGTGCTTGACGCTTGACGCATGACGCTTTTGCATTGTGCATTGTGCATGACGCTTGACGCTTTTGCATTGTGCATGACGCTTGACGCTTTTGCATTGTGCATTGTGCATTGACGATTGACGCTTTTGCATTGTGCATTGTGCATTGTGCATTGTGCATGACGCTTTTGCATTGTGCATTGTGCATTGTGGATTGACGCTTGTGCATTGTGCATTGACGCTTGATGCTTTTGCATTGTGCATTGTGCATTGTGCATGACGCTTTTGCATTGTGCATTGTGCATGACGCTTGATGCTTTTGCATTGTGCATTGTGCTTGACGCTTGACGCTTGACGCTTATGCATTGTGCATTGTGCATGACGCTTTTGCATTGTGCATTGTGCATTGTGCATGACGCATTTGCATTGTGCATTGTGCTTGACGCTTGACGCATGACGCTTTTGCATTGTGCATTGTGCATGACGCTTTTGCATTGTGCATTGTGCATTGACGCTTGTGCATTGTGCATTACGCTTGACGCTTTTGCATTGTGCATTGTGCATTGTGCATGACGCTTGTGAATTGTGCATTGTGCATTGACGCTTGTGCACTGTGCATTGTGCATTGACGCTTGTGCATTGTGCATTGTGCATGACGCTTTTGCATTGTGCATTGTGCATGACACTTGACGCTTGACGCTTGACGATTGTGCATTGTGCATTGTGCATGACGCTTGACGCTTGACGCAAAATAACAAATGTCCAATTCAACATAACATAACATAACATAACAAATGTCCAAAATAACATAACAACATAACATAACTGAAAAAACGTTCAACATAAGATGGCATAACATCCTTTTTGAAATGATGCATTGTGCAATGATGCATAACATAACTGAAAGCAACCAACTCCCTGACTAAGGATAATTGGACGGGGTGAACTTGGATATCGGTCTATGCCTCTGACGATCCTTGTTGCGATGTCCTATAGTTGTATTCCAATTCAAGCCATCATCAGCCTCATCGTCGCCGCTCCCGGTCACCTCAGTATCTGGTGTTTGCATGTATTCCTGCAAAAAGCACATTAGAAACTGCTAAATTAGTGCATTTTTTAATAAATAGTTCAATTCAGGCCAAACCTGTGTAGGAGGGATCTCCGGGCCTGTCTGGAACTGACTAGTCTGGAAGTCGTAACCTTGTGCACCATCTCCTCCCGGGTACTGACTACTGAATATGTCAAAATCATAACCATGTACATCAGATGCTCCCTGATACGGACCATCCATATTGGGGATATTCAAAAACAGCCTTAATTCCCTTGTGGCGGTCTCATAGTACACACATCTTACCAGGTCCGATAACTTCTCGACGCAACCAATTCATGAACCAACCCCAATTTTCTAGGTCTTCCTTCTCCACCAATGCAAATGCCAATGGTATCAATTGATTCTCTGCATCGTACCCGCAAGCCATCAGTAATCTTCCCTCATAACGACCCGATAAGAAACCTGCGTCGATACTTATCACCGGACGAATGTACTTTACTGCCTCAATGCACGGTCCCCATGTCCAAGCCGCAGCATGGAAATAACGTACTTCAGGTTGATTGGTAGGAGTCGTCAGGATAGCATACTTCATTGATGGATTCGTCGATTGGATGGCATTAAAATAACGAGGAAGCAACGCATATGATCCCTCCCAAGTCCCAAATATTTTCGCAATTGCTAACTCCCTGCCTCGCCATAACTTGGCGTATGATGGATCAGCACCGGGAAATTTTGCTTTAACTAAATGTCTGACATTTTTAATTGTCATGGTTGTATCTTCGTTCATTTCCTTTTTAATAGCACCAGCAATTATCTTGGCCGTAAGTTGTGCATGATCTACTCGTGTAATCGATTGGATACAAGTGTGCGGGTATGGGTTGGTTCTTATTGTCCAAAAATTATTACCTTTAGGACATACAGCGTACAACCTCCAAAAACATCTCTGATCTTTGCAAACCATAACTAGCCTCGTCGCGCTACTCCTTTCTGTTTTAATCTCTATATTCCCTTTGATGTGATACTCACTAATGGTCCATTGTAACTGATCTTTTGAATTAAATACACGATTTTCTGCCAAGGGATCGTCTGACGAGTTTTGTACTTCAGTGTAAATTTCATTGAAACCAGATATATCACTAAGCTCCTGTACTGGGTGATATTTTTCTGATCTTCCTTGTACAATTATCCGATGATTCGGATGATCGTTAGGATTATAATCCAAATCGTCTTCGTCAGAGGTGTATCCATAATCTTCTCCTGTTTCCCATTCTCCCGCTACGGGTAATATATTCTCATCGTCATCGCCTTCGTTTTCTTCAGGAATATTAGATATGGGCTCATTAAGATCTATAATTGGTGAATGTCTTGCGGGAGAGATATGAAGAGTATGGCCAGGGCTATAAGGTAATGTCTCTTGACTAACTCTCGGAGGCTCTTCATCCGTGTTAACAACATTTTCACCTGTGCGACCTAAGTTATCAGGATTCTCATTTGTCCGATTTGGCACCAGATCAACATATAATTCAACAAATCTCCAATTCATTTCTGATTGTGCCATTTGCAATATCATTCGCCACTCTATGTCATCGCGAATGGGAATTAAACAAAAATGATAAGAAGGTGGGATCGCAGTGTTATATCGAGCGACAACATTGAGCGAATATTGACTCTCAAATATCCCCAACCATTTGTATATTGTATTTTTCACATCTTCATACCGGGTGTCTTCATTTCCCGGAAAAGTAAATTTTGAATCACAACTATATTCCATACCATACGGGCCATTTCGAGTCTCACCATCCATATATACGGAAATTGGAATCATCTTTCTTCACTCCAACTGTATAAATTTCCCAATTAATAATATACTAATACTTCAGAAATAAAATAATTCTAAATTAATTTATAATAAAATAATTCTAAATTAATTTATAATAAAATAATTCTAATTTAATTTATAATAAATTAATTTACACTAATTCAAATTTTAACTCTATAAATTAATACAATTTAATTTATAATAAAATAATACCTAAAATGACTTAGCAACTCTTTAGAATTTGCAAAATCTTCACTTCACTTCTCTATCTAAATTCCTAAATAAATTCTCTAACTCTTAGATTTATTATAATTACAAAATAATAATATATTAATAGTTCAAAAATTACGAAATTCATACATAAATCATCTACAAAATAATTATAAATTAATTTACACTGATTCACATTTTAACTTAAAAAATTATTACCATGTAATTAAAATAAAATAATATCTTATATTTAAAATGTGCAAAACCTTCACTTCACTTCTCTATCTAAATTTCTACAAAATTTCTCTAACTCTTTAATTATTATAATTACTAAATTAATATTATACTAATAGTTTAAAAAATACGAAATACGTACATAAATCAACTACAATTATAATAATTATAAATTAATTTACAATAATAATAATACCTGTAATCAACTAAATTTGAAGAATTATAACAATTATAAGAATTATAGCAATTCACTTTGAAGAATGAAAGTAAATTATAACAATTCAACTAAAATTATAATTCTTATAAATTAAAAAACAATTGTAATAATACCTGAAATCAACTATCAATTATAACAATTATAATAATTATAAATTAAATCAACTAAATTGAAGAATTTAAGCAAAAATAAAATAATACCTCAAATTACTTGTTTAACTTCAATTATCAATATCTCTCTTCAATTATAAGCATCCCCTCTCTTTATCTCTCTCGGCTGGTGTATAAATAATAAGTAACTCCGGGTTCACTGTGATCGCCATAACTCTGGGATCACAGCAGCCTCCATAACTCCGGCAACTGTGATTCCGGAGTTATGGGGATCACAGTGAACCCGGAGTTACGTAGGGCGCTGTGATCCCGGAATGGCTAGAATCGTGATTTATGTCCAAATTTTGCCATTTTGGTATTTTATTAATTTATTTTGGTTAATTAAAAAAATTTCGGAACAAATCGCTGTGGAGCACAATTCTTTTTTTCTATAATGAAGAACGGTTAAGAGAATAGTTAAGAAGGAACCGATTGTAAGTCTCTGTTGTTAATTATTTTTGTCCGACTTAGAGCATTTACATTAAAATAATTCATTTAATTGTTAAACAATCACGTCATCGTTTTTAGCAATTAAGAAGATTTATAAATTGTTAAACACTCCATCCCAACAATCCGCTAATAATTGTAAATTAAAGAGAATAAATAATATTGTCCAATCGTTTTGCCAACGTGTCACTTAAACAATTTTTTAATAAATAAATTTGCTTAATTAATAATTCATCTCCAATCCAACAATTAAAATAACAATTAGCACAACAGAATAGACAATTGTAAAATAATTACCGCTGTATACTCTTAGTACGACAAAAGAAAAGTTCTTTTAAAACCGTGATGTTGAATCAGATGGTTTAAGTACTCTTTCAATCGGCGCCGTCCGCTTGAGATCTAGCAGCCACGAGTAGAGTTCAGATCGAGCAGCCACGAGTAGAGTTCAAAGAATAAGTTTCTGATTTCTGATAGCTAATCTTAGGAATGCTGAGACCTGCTGTTAGCCTGTTACTACTGCAGTACTGCGGCTCTATCTACGCCTTATGCCTCAGCCTAGCCACCTCTTTAACCCATCCAAAACCCTTATCTTCCTTCACCGTACCAGTACCACTCGCCTGGTACAGGCACAAGTACAAACCTTCCTCTACCTCTCTTCTTCCTCCGGCTCCCCCTCGCCTCTCTCAATCCGCGACCTCAATTCAACCCTCAACCGCCTGGTATCGAACGACATCGATCAAGCTCGCGACTTTTTCAGAACTCGATTCCTCTCCTCCGACTCCCGCCTTCGACCAAATATCTACACCTTTTCCATCCTAATCAAAGGTCTTTGTAAAACAAGTCGCATTGACGAGGCCTTTAAGCTTCTATCTCTGATCAAGTCGTCTAGATTGAAGCCCAATCATGTCATCTACAACACTCTCATTCACGCACTGTGCCAAAATGGTAGTCTCGGGCGCGCAAGGAGCCTCATGGAGTCAATGCGGACCCCACCCAGTGACGTCACTTTTAATATACTCATCTCAGCTTACTGCACAGATGGTCAATTGGTCAAGGCCCTGGTGATATTAGAGAAAAGTTACGATCTTGGTATTGTTCCCGATGCCATTTCTGTGACAAAGATTTTGGATCTGATGTGTAGAGAAAAGCGCTTAATGGAGGCTGTTGAGGTTTTGGAGAGGTTTGATGCAAAAGGCGGTGAGGTCGATTGTGTTGCGTATAATACCTTGATTAAAGGGTTTTGTGAAGCTGAAAAGCCGCAGGTGGGGCGAAGAGTATTGAAAGAGATGGAGATGAAAGGGGTTTTACCGAATGTACGTAGTTTTAATATTCTGATTTCTGGTTTTTGTGTTGTTGGTAAGGTCGATGATGCTTTTGAATTATACCAAGAAATGAGGACAGATGGGATCGAGCCAAATTTTGATACTTTTGATATTTTGATTCATGGTTGTTGCTTCAAAGGGAGAGTTAAGAAGGGATTAGAGATCTTGGATTTGATGGAAGAATTCAGAGAAGACTATAGTTGTAGAATTAGTCCTTATAATAGTATAATTTATGGATTTTACAAGGAAGGCAAAACTGAAGAAGCAATACAATTCTTGAAGAGGATGGAAACAAACTTTCCAAGAGCAATTGATAAAACTGTGAGAATCATTGCATTATGCAATGATGGTGAAATTGAGGAGGCAAAATTGGTTTTCGACGAAATGGGGAAGGAAGGTGGCATTCCCAGTACATTGGTCTATGCTGCATTAATTGAGGCAATGTGTAAGAAAAGCATCATAAAAGAGGCATTGAATTTGATCAATAACATGATCCAAAGGGGTCTATTTCCAGTGTTAGCCACGTTTAATCCATTAATTTGTGCATTTTGCAAGCAAGGCGAATGGGTTAACGCATCAAGATTGTTGGAAGAGATGGTTATGAGAGGTTGTGCACCGAATGTAGCAAGTTATATGCCTCTGGTTCCAATTCTTTGTGAGCTGGATCTTGAGAAAGCATATAGTTATGTTATTAAAATGGTTGAAAGGGGTGTTATTCCTGATTATGCTATCTGGTTATCTTTGGTTGCGAACTCAATTAAGGGGAATCAGAAAAGTTGGCATATATTAGATGAAATTTATTTAGAAGTTCTCCATTGAGTTAACCCTTCCTGTTGTGTTTGTCAGTATCGTACTGGTTAATTTCAATAGTAGGCAGTATTTTAGCTGTACCTCTTCCAACTTATGCCAATATCTTGTTAACCCTATTATTCCTACTCTCATGTCAAGTGTGCAACCTGAGTCAAGTGAACTGTCCTGGGTGTTGTTTACATGCTATCTTCATCAACAGAGATCGGAATTGACGATCACAAAGTGCAAAATCGGAGAGCATGGAAATCAATTATGAATAAATTTTAATATGCACTAAAAATCAAAGGAAGACTTTATTCTTTCCTATTGTTTATATTGACGCTTCTTCTCCTCTCTCCACTTTACCAGGAGTTGTTAGACATCCCAATTGCATTCCCTTTCTCCCCTTGCCAGCCAACCCTTCCCTTAACCTCTGCCATCCTCTTCCCTGAGCAACACTCTCCACCCCTATCCCTCCATCCTCCAACATGTAACTGGAATCTGGTCTTCTCTATCAATATATAGGTAATTTGTTGCATCAATCTTTTTGTTTAAGTTTGAGCAAAAAGAAAAAAATGATATGTAATGGCACATAAAAAATTTATACTGTTGATGTCCTTTTGTTGTTATAAATTAGCCTGTGTTTAAATGTGATTGATATTGGTGTAGATTTTTTAATTGAGGATTTATAAGAATTGTACTTGACCATTGGAAATGGTACCTAGTATGCTGTTTCTTGCCATGGTGTACCAGTACTGTGCTGAACAGTATTTGATCTGGTATGGAATACCAATACCAGCCTGAGCGGTCTTCCATGAATTGAGGTTCTTGATTTCGTTTCCTGAATTACTAGGATTTTAGTTTAGCTACTTGAATTAAGTTATGTAATAAGAAGCAAATGCACAATCTTTAATAGAATTTGGATCTGATTCTTTTGTAAAGATGGATTTCAAATTTTGTTGACACAGAAAAGATGCAAGTGATGAAGCCCAGTGTGTGATTGCTATTTGGTATGAATTGAGTACTTCTAACTTTTGTGAGTGCAATTGCAGTTTTTATTGCACAAATTGTGCTTTTGACTGTAAATTGTAGCATGTTAAGCAGTTTACATCTATTAATTAGGTACAAGCCTGGGAGGCGAATTGATAGTTTGATACTTAGTCTTGCCTGAGCTATCGTGGTTTAACTGAACTGTGATTTGTCCTCTTGACTGGTAAAAACATTGCAGAGGAATTTGTTTGATGAGTATATATTTTGTAACTCGGCATAAGCGTTCGCACGGAGCGCGTAAAAGTTAAACTCTAAACTTTGGTATTATAATAATAAAATTATAAGGAATTGTTTAATTAATATAAAAAAACAAAAAGAACAATGGCAGGAAAAATTGAAAAGGTATGAAAAGTGGCGGCCGGTGAGACATGAGTATATCAAAAAATAGAAGACTGTGCATCTATGCAGTATGCGTCAATCGCTATGTGTCATGCGTCATGCGCTGTGCTGTCATGCGAGATGCGTCATGCGTCATGCGACAGGCGACATGCATCATGCATCATGTGTCATGCGTCATATGTCATGTGTGATGCGACATGTGTTCATTGCTTTACTGTCGCATGACACAAGGCGTGGCACGAGTCATGGGTCGTGCGTCATGCATCATGCGGCATGCGGCATGCATAACGCATCATTCTTGTAACACCATGTGACTTGCGTTATGCAGCATGTGTCATACATCATTCGTCATACGTCATGTGTCATGCGTTTGACGTCATGTGCCATGCATCATGCGTCATGCGCCATGCGTCATTCCCCTAACGTCATGCGACTTGCGTCATGCAACGCGCGTGATGCGTCATACGACATGTGTCATGGGTCATACATCATGCGTCATGCATGATGCATCATGTGTCTTGTGTCATTAGGCCTGTGTAGTCTAAAATATTCAAAGCAATCCGAAATAATCTGATGCAAACTTCACAACCAGAAAATGTGTGTGCTTCCCTTCTCAAATTTGGCTAAGTACTAAGTATCGTGTGTCATGTTGATATGTTTGTGCGTTCACCCAGGCTAAACCGCTAAGACGCACAAGAGGTGTAAGTAATTGTTAAAGAGAGCTCTAATAAATAATAATCTTATCAACCGATATCAAATTTCGGAAAATCCGCTCAAAGTAATCCGAAATAAGTTGATGCAAACTTTGCAACCAGAAAATGCGTGTGCTTTCCATCTCAAATTTGGCTAAGTACCAAGTATCATGTGTCATGTTGCTACGTTTGTGCGTTCACCCAAGCTAAACCGCTAAGACGCACAAGAGGCGTAAGCAATCGTTAGAGAGAGCTCGAACAACCTTATCAAGCGATATCAAATTTCGAAAAATTAGCTCAAAGAAATCCGAAATAATTTGATGCAAACTTCGCAACCAGAAAATGTGTGTGCTTCTGTTCTCAAATTTGGCCAAGTACCAAGTATCATGACAACGGTTTACTGCAGCGAAAAATCCTAGAAAAATAAAAAATAAAATGCTACAGTAAAATAGGGAAAAAATAAATCGGGAAATATTTTTACAAAAAGTTACTGCAGAAAAAAAATTTGGGGAAAATAAAAAAAATAAAAATGCTATAGTAAAATCGAAAAAATAAATGCTGCAGGTAGACCTAGCAAATCGGGCGGGTCGGTTTAAATTTGGGTCGGATAATATTAGATTCAGATCACTTTTGAATTCAGTTCAGCGTTAAACTCGGATTATTTCGGATCAATTAATTTCGGGTTCGGTGCACTTACGAGATCGGATAACCATATGACTCGGATCGTGTAGGTTCAGATTTTTATCGAGTTTCAGATCAATCTGGGAACAGGTTGACATATGTATCGGATTATTCCGGTTCGGATAATAGTGGGTTGCGGGTAATTAAGGTGCGGGTTTTGGACTCAATTCGAGCGGATCGGATTATAGTTTGATCGGATTAATTGATTAAGTATGTCGAATAATTAAGGTGCGGATTTCTGACTCAAATTGAGATATAAAGCAAAGTGCAAATTATCGATTTGAACCGCTGAAAATATTTTATATTCTAAAATCTATTTAGATACCAAATTTTATATTTTTTAGAAATAAATATTTTTTACGTTTAAATAAATTTTGTATCTTTTTAATTGAATAATTGATTATGTTATAATGTTATGTATGTGGACCTGAAGGGCTGAAGGCTCATTGTTTGACGCATGATGATCTAGAAAAATCAATGTAAGTATATAACTTATGTCGGATACCAGACTTTCTCGGTTCGGGTCATTTCAAATTAGGATAATTATCGATTCAGATCACCTTTAATTCGAGTTTTGTTCAGGTTACGGGTCATTTCGATTCGGATAAATTTATATTCGGGTACTTGTTATTTGCAGGTTTATTCAGATTCAGATATTTTTAGGATACGATTTATTACGGATTCAGATCATATAATTTTATATTTTTAACAGGTGCGAGTCGGTTTCGGATGTCAGGTTTGTCGGGCGGACTTTTTCGGTCGGGTCAATTTTTGCCAGGTCTAGCTGCAGGAAAAAAAACGGGTAAAACAATTTTCGGGAAAAATAAAAAAATAAAAAATAAATTGCTACAGTGTTTATACTGTAGCATGAAAATGGAAAGGGAAACTGTTATGTTTAAAAAATAAATTGCTATAATGTTTTTACTGTATCACTGTAGCACGGAAAAATGAAAAAGGAACTGTTATGTTTACTGGCGATTGGCACTGTGGAGAGATGTTTAACCTTTATATATGTAGAATTAGCTATCATGGTTTAACTGAACTGTAATTTATCCTCTTGATATTTTGATGAGTATATATTTTGTAAATTGCTAGCCTATAATTATTTATAATATTTTTAAAAACTAATCTGAAATTTTGAAATAACTTTGGAGCTCAAATTGTAATATTTTTTTTGTAAACTTTTGTATTTATTAATCTATAAATATATGTAATATTTTAATTTTGTGTATTATTACTTTATTTATACTATACCCCCTTCCAAAAATAAAATTAGAGTTGGTCGAAAACAAGAAAAAAAATTCATTTATTATTATTCTTGAACTATTTTTTGCACAATACAGATGTAACCTAAATAAAGAACAGAAGTCAAGTTGTCAGAAATGAAGAGAAAAATTAAATGTAGTACACTTGTACTGCGTAGTATGCATATTAAAAAAAATAACTTTACCTTTTTTAGTAATGTTATCGGTTAATTCGTTGAATGTGGTCGTTAATTGTGGACAAAAAAAAAATCACGATACAAGAAATATATCAGTTAGAGTGCTGATACAATGCCTCCGTTTCTGTCTCTCATTTCCTCCGCTTATACTGACGCGCGAATTTCGGATAGATTTCACGCTTTGACTTTAGGTGGCTGTTTTTTTTGAAATATCTCAGGAGCAGAGTTGGGAGCTGGATATCTTTATCCTATCAGTTATTTTGATTCCTATCATATTTGAAAGGCACTGGTTGCATTGATTGACTAGTAGACTTAATTATTTGGGACTTGATTCTTCTGCTGTGCAGCACCGACGGATCGCTCAGATTTACTGCGCTGTCAGCTACGGACGGCTCAGATTTCATTCAGGAGGGGTCTGATATTATAAAGTTTATCTTGCACGAATCTTAATGTAATTTAAAGGCTGAAATTTGCTGCGCAGCACGCACAGTAACGATACTGTGCGGTAGAAGATCTCGTTCCAATTATTTGTGTATGTGTAAACACCACATGGAGACATAGATCACGACCACAGCTGGGGTGTACAAAAAAATTATTAATCCGCATGACCCATCCGATCCATTCGAACTAATTAAGTTTTTGACGGGTTAGAATGTTGACGGGTCAAATATGAGTTTGATATTTAATTAATTCGTTATTTTGAATTGAATTGAAATTTTGACTCAAACAATTCATATTAATTCGATCCAATCTTTTTAACTACTGTTTTACATTTTAAAAATATTTATACTTCTACACAAAAATAACTTACTCCTATATAAAATTTAATCAATAGTATTTATATTATATTTATATCTAATATCATTTTCATTAAAGATAATTCTATATTTTTTTACTAACAACATGATTATAAATATCTTACTCATATAATAATCAAATATCGTTATGATGTTTAATTTAGCATTTATTTTTTCTTTAGTTCCAATATTTTTAATTTGTTAATATAAAATAATATTAATAAAAAATATTATACAAAGTTCAATAAAAATTGCAACCGTAAAACCCCCGCAAAACCACATATAAAAAATAGATGATTTTTTCAAGCCAGTACAATTGAATTTGATTCAAGTTTTAGCAAAAATACATTAACACACCTGTTTTTTTTTATTGGAATTAACACACCTGTTGTATATGATCACAACCACAGCTGCAGTACAGTTGGTACTTTAGTACTAAGTCTCTTTGGAAAGTACCACTTCGGCTAATTTTTATTTCGTTGCTCCTGTACTACGTACTAACAATTCTTTCGTTGCTCATGTACTACGTACTACGTACTAACAATTCAGTGTAGTACGGCTTGCCTCTGTTCAAAAAATTTCCACATCCTATAAATTGCGATGTAAGTCACAAACAAATAGGCAATCCAAACAAACAAAGGCAATAAATTGGTGCCGGGGGCTTTGTTTTCAGTATCCATTGATAAAAAGAGAAAATGTACTTTTAATTCTGGTGTGCAAATCACACCCCTTTCTACAGTGAGGAGAACAAACAAATTTGATGGTATCGATAGAGGTGGAAGGGGCATGCAGAGGAGTGCATTTTTGGCGCCAATTTAACATAGCATTTCAATTTTCACTCCTGTGCTTTCCTCTTCCATTCCTGCCGGTACACTTCTCCTAATCAACCGGATTATAAATTTTGGTTTAAAGGTAATATTTTGTTTTTCAAACTTAATATGTCAATCAGTCAATCTATGGTTAATTACTTTGGGTTGCACATGCCAGTAGCTATCTTCGATTTGTATGAGCTTTGGAAACAGAAATTTGTGTAAAATTGGCATTATTTTATGACATTAGTGCTCGCTTTTGTTTCCTGGCTGCAGTGCTGGATCCCTTGTAAACTTGTGTTAATGTAAGAACAATGTATTTGTGGGTTGGTTTGGGAGCACATGGAGGGTAATTAAGGGAGGCAATAAGCAAGTACAACGGTTAGACCTGCCAAGAATATAAAAGAAAATTAGAAAAAAAATATTGTATAACACAGATAGATACATGACCTATCTGGGACTGATGGCATGTGACATTGATATATAAATACTCCAATTTTGGAAAAATTAAGATGTACTTTGTTAATTTTATAGATCTCATTCTCACGTATGTCTTTCAAATAACTCAAATAATGTGCATAATAACATAGTAGTGATAGCTGATATTATTATTGATATCTACGAAACATTATCCAATTGGAATAATTGTTGGCATTGTCCCGCTTTCACCCAAGTGGTAAATATTAAACAGATAATTTTTGTGGGGGTGATTTTACTGTACTTGATTTAGCGAAAAAAATACTCGCTGCTGGCTTTATCTGATTGCAAGTTCTTCTAAACACAACAAATTATTCTACTTCACTGCTTAACACATAAATATTAACTACAACATACAATTTGAAACTTTACACTTTACACTTGGGAGTCCCATTCATCATCATCCCTTATTCTAAAATCACTGGTAAATTTCCATAAATTATATCGGACAATATATGCTCCGAAATTTTTTTAATTAACCAAAATAAATTAATAAAATATCAAAATGGCAAAATTTGAACGGAATTAACCATTTTAGCCATTCCGAAATCAGGGAGAGCAGCATAACCCTGGCATCAGAGAATCTGCTGTAACTCCGGAATCTGCGCAATCGACATAACTTCGGAATCACGGGTGCCTGCATAACTCCGGAATCCCTGATTCCGGAGTTATGCAGGCACCCGTGATTCCGGAGTTGTGCCGATTTAAGCACAGAACCGCTCTTCTCCCTCTGCCGAATTCTTTTGATGATTTTGAGAGAGATTTTGCAAAATTTTGAGAGGTTTTGAGGCAAATTTTGAGAAAACTTTGAGAAAGTATTTCAGAAGTTTGAAGTTTCATTAGATCAGGATTTGAGAGAGTTTGCTGTGTAACAGGTAACAATAATTTTTTTAATTTTCGGAAAATAAAAAAAGTCATACAAAATTTGTGTTGTTTTTGTTCAAATTTGTTAGATAATTGTTAACTTAGTTAAAAATTAGGTAATCGTTAGAGAAATTGTTAGATATATGTTAGATAATTGTTAAGTTAGTTAAATTTTAGATCATTGTTAGATAAATTGTTAGATAAATGGTTTTTGTAAGAATTTGTTAGATAATTGTTAGATAATTTTTTCATACTAAAGCTTAAATTATTGTTAAGTTAGTTATTATTTTTAGATAAATTATTGTTAAGTTAGTTATTATTTTTAGATAAATTATTGTTAAGTTAGTTATTATTTTTAGATAAATTATTGTTAGATAAATTTGTCATATTAAAGCTTAAATTATTGTTAAGTTAGATATATGTAGATTATTGTTAAAAAATATTATTTTAGAAATTATTAATTTGTTAGTTTAGATAAATATGTAAGTTGTTGTTTTATTTTGGAAAAATATAGTAATACATCAAATTTGGGAAAATATAGTTAGTTTAGATAAATTTGTTATATTAAAATTAGATTATTGTTAAATTAGTTCATTTATTTAAAAATTTACAAATTTTGTAGAAATTAGTGTTATTTTTTGTATAAATTTGTAATATATGGATAAAGTAGTTAGTATTTATAGATAATCAATTAGTTATTTTAGATAAATATGTAACTTGTAAAAAATTGTTAAACTATGTTGTTTTTTATATTTAAATGTAGTTCTGTTGAAATGACGAGACCTCGAAGAAGTAGTGTTTCTCGACCCAGCACTTCTCAGTCTAGCACCTTCGAGGGTGATGCTTCTCTCCCTCCAGATTGTCAGCCTCTCTCCGACTTGTTGCAGATGCCTGTCGCCCAACACAAGATTGCGACCGTTAAACCAAATGTGGTATATTTTTGTAATATATATATTTAGTAATATATTTATTTTTGGTAATCTGTATTTATTTGAGGATATTGTTGAAATATTGCAGAGCGGTGACGATTTAAAGTTGATTTGTCATGACAATGTCGTACCATATCACGAGAGTTGTGGTCCGGCATTGAAGAGATTGGGGTTGTATCATATTTCTCAGTTGGGTCATAAGAGAAGAGACAAGGGATTGATTACAGGACTAGTAGAGCGATGGAGGCCCGAGACACACACTTTTCACATGCCTGTCGGTGAAATGACCGTAACTCTACAAGATGTTAGTTGTTTATGGGGGCTACCAATAACAGGAGCGGTTGTTACCGGAATTTGTGATAACAACTGGAGGTATATGGTACAGCAGTATCTGGGTAGAGAGGCCGGAGATGAGGCGTGGAGGTGTCGCGCTTCAAAGAGATCTGGACAGCAACAACGACTGGTTTCGAATTACAGTCTTAGTTTGAAGTGGTTGCGGCGCGAGTTCGCTAATATGCCGGAAAATCCCACACAGGACCAGGTAGATTTTCATACTCGGGCTTACATTCTAGATTTATTTGGTTCTGTCATGTTTCCAGACTCCAGTGGAGATGGTGTACCGGCCATGTATCTGCAGTTTTTGGAGAATCTGAGTAGTCCATCTGTGTTGTATAATTGGGGGGGTGCCGTTTTGGCTTATTTAGATCGCGCATTATCTATTGCTGCTCGGAAGCAGCCTCGTTCTATTTGGGGTCCACTCGAGTTATTGCAATTGTGGTCTTGGACCCACCTTAGTGTGTGCCGGCCAAAAGAGGATAGAAATCATACCTTCACTGCTTGGGGTTTACCTGATCGAGACTCGTGTCATTCTTACGGGAGGACATGGATGGGTTTTAAGTTGTGGAAAGACAACCCTCACAATGTTGGAGCAAAGCATCCCCGAGATGTTTTGAATGCGATGAAAGAGGGTGAGTTGAGTGGACACCCTATACTACCTTCCTCCCTCTTGCGCCGTCATGTGTACTACGTGATCAGGGAGTTTGGTTGGCTAGAGTCCCTCTCGTTCATTTTTGGATAGTCTCACATCACTACCCGGATAGGGTCATGAGACAGTACGGTTTACTTCAGACAGTTCCTCCCCCTCCTCCATTATCTTGGGATGTTCACCGACAGTTAGATGAGGTAGATCATACTGATGGACACTACGGCCTTCACTGGGGGGAGCGTCATGCTGATTATGTAGGGCAGTGGAGTGCAGATAGAGTACCGTTGTGTATCGTTCCCACAGATGGGCAGCCACACGACAGTGATTGGTGGTTTCATCAGTATATGCCCTGGTATGAGAGATTTGGGATGAGGTTGATTTATTTAGAGCGTGATTCCACCCATGATCGCACCCAGCCACTGCCTCCTCCGTCTCAGCCACCTAGCAGCCTTACATATGTTTCCCATTCTGAGTGTGCCACACGACAGGTTAGTGATGTTATTTAACTAATCAAATAGCTACTCAAATTATGTGACTTGTTTTGTTACTTACGAAAGTTTGTCTTGCAGGGCAAGAGGGCCTTTAGGGATGCAGTCATGGCAATTCCAATGGCCCTGACAAGAGGGTTGAAGCGCTTCGGAAAGAGAACATTACTATCATGTCGAGGAAGCCTGCATGATGTCGGTCAAGGGCATAAGCTGGAAAAACTGCTAAGGGATGCCGGGTTGCCCGAAAGAATCGAGGATATCACCACCTCGGACGAGCCTGAGGTTCCATGCTTTCGTGAGCAGGAGGCGTCATGGGCGTCAACATATGAGGGTGATTATGACGAGATTGTTTCCAGCATGGCCGAAACATATTTAGGACCGCACGGTGATCCCACGGCATCTAGTAGTCAGCATCCGGGCGGAGATCAGTCCCAGGTATGTGAATCGTACCTCTATAATGTTTAATGATTATGCAGTAATTTGTAATATTTTTGCTAATGTTAAACATGCATATTCTACCTAGGGATACTATTCAGGATTAAATAGTCTGTATCAGGGAGCATCTGATGTACATGGTTATGATTTTGACATATTCAGTAGTCAGTACCCGGGAGGAGATGGTGCACAAGGTTACGACTTCCAGACTAGTCAGTTCCAGATAGGCCCGGAGATCCCTCCTACACAGGTTTGGCCTGAATTGAACTATTTATTAAAAAATGCACTAATTTAGCAGTTTCTAATGTGCTTTTTGCAGGAATACATGCAAACACCAGATGCTGAGGTGACCGGGAGCGGCGACGATGAGGCTGATGATGGCTTGAATTGGAATACAACTATGGGACATCGCAACAAGGATCGTCAGAGGCATAGACCGATATCCAAGTTCACCCCGTCCAATTATCCTTAGTCAGGGAGTTGGTTGCTTTCAGTTATGTTATGCATCATTGCACAATGCATCATTTCAAAAAAGATGTTATGCCATCTTATGTTGAACGTTTTTTCAGTTATGTTATGTTGTTATGTTATTTTGGACATTTGTTATGTTATGTTATGTTATGTTGAATTGGACATTTGTTATTTTGCGTCAAGCGTCAAGCGTCATGCACAATGCACAATGCACAATCGTCAAGCGTCAAGCGTCAAGTGTCAAGCACAATGCACAATGCAAAAGCGTCAAGCGTCATGCACAATGCACAATGCAAAAGTGTCATGCACAATGCACAATGCAAAAGCGTCAAGCGTCAATGCACAATGCACAATGCAAAAGCGTCAAGCGTCAATGCACAATGCACAATGCAAAAGCGTCAAGCGTCAAGCGTCATGCGTCATGCACAATGCACAATGCACAATGCACAATGCACAATGCACAATGCAAAAGCGTCAAGCGTCATGCACAATGCACAATGCAAAAGTGTCATGCACAATGCACAATGCAAAAGCGTCAAGCGTCAATGCACAATGCACAAGCGTCAATGCACAATGCACAATGCAAAAGCGTCAAGCGTCAATGCACAATGCACAATGCACAAGCGTCAAGCGTCAAGCGTCAAGCACAATGCACAATGCACAAGCGTCAAGCGTCATGCGTCATGCACAATGCACAATGCAAAAGCGTCATGCACAATGCACAATGCATAAGCGTCAAGCGTCAAGCGTCAAGCACAATGCACAATGCAAAAGCATCAAGCGTCATGCACAATGCACAATGCAAAAGTGTCATGCACAATGCACAATGCAAAAGCGTCAAGCGTCAATGCACAATGCACAATGCAAAAGCGTCAAGCGTCAAGCGTCATGCGTCATGCGTCATGCACAATGCACAATGCACAATGCACAATGCACAATGCAAAAGCGTCATGCACAATGCACAATGCATAAGCGTCATGCACAATGCACAATGCATAAGCGTCAAGCGTCAAGCGTCAAGCACAATGCACAATGCACAATGCAAAAGCGTCAAGCGTCATGCACAATGCACAATGCAAAAGTGTCATGCACAATGCACAATGCAAAAGCGTCAAGCGTCAATGCACAATGCACAATGCAAAAGCGTCAAGCGTCAAGCGTCATGCGTCATGCACAATGCACAATGCACAATGCACAATGCACAATGCACAATGCACAATGCAAAAGCGTCATGCACAATGCACAATGCATAAGCGTCAAGCGTCAAGCACAATGCACAATGCAAAAGCGTCAAGCGTCATGCACAATGCACAATGCAAAAGTGTCATGCACAATGCACAATGCAAAAGCGTCAAGCGTCAATGCACAATGCACAAGCGTCAATGCACAATGCACAATGCAAAAGCGTCAAGCGTCAATGCACAATGCACAATGCAAAAGCGTCAAGCGTCATGCGTCATGCACAATGCACAATGCACAATGCACAATGCAAAAGCGTCATGCACAATGCACAATGCAAAAGCGTCAAGCGTCATGCACAATGCACAATGCAAAAGTGTCATGCACAATGCACAATGCAAAAGCGTCAAGCGTCAATGCACAATGCACAAGCGTCAATGCACAATGCACAATGCAAAAGCGTCAAGCGTCAATGCACAATGCACAATGCACAAGCGCCAAGCGTCAAGCACAATGCACAATGCACAAGCGTCAAGCGTCATGCGTCATGCACAATGCACAATGTAAAAGCGTCATGCACAATGCACAATGCAAAAGCGTCAAGCGTCATGCACAATGCACAATGCATAAGCATCATGCACAAATGATGCAACACATAACTTGCTTGTTTTCATATATGTTTAACCTGTACAAATAAAATCGAGAGCGTCATTTCTTGGTGGCGGGCCAGTGGTTCTGACAAACAAATGAACAACTCCCCGTTTATTCACGGACATCTGAGATGCCATTTTCCAAGAACTTTCGTCAATGAGTCCAATCAAATTGAAATGCAAATTACTCCCTTCTCCATCCTCCACGCGACATAGGATTTCACCAACGCAATACTCGTGAAATGCTAGAACCCGATGTATGGTACTTTTAATCCCTTCAAAAGTACTAGATTGTTTACCCTGGAGTGCCAATTTTTTACCACCAGAGTACTCCGCACCAAATTGAGTTTCAATTATTTCACCTCCATAAAATACCAAAATCGGAAATGTCGACATTGCACTACAAATATAATGCATAAATAAATTGAAATTTATACGAGTTAATAGGTAAAGCCATACATATGACATAAGTACAACATACAACTATACATATATAATAGGTAAATAATGAAGAGCCACATTTAATAAATTCCATGCTAGTGATTCGCCCGAAAGAAGTTTCGAATTCTTCCAGAGATTGATGTTCGCCTTGATTGATTGGGCTGACTTGTTGAAGGATTTGATGCACTTGTTGAAGCATCAACATCTCTAGGTGGAACACTTATTGAGCGACGAGCGGGTTGCATTTGGGTAGGGTTTGGATTTGGTTGGACATCTACGGAGTGTCGAGTGGGCTGGTTTCCACTATGTAAGCCCAATTGTGTTAATACCTCATGGCGATTGTGAGGTTGACTCCCTTGATGGCTGGATTGAGCACTTCCTGTAATATTAAAAAGTAAGAAGGTGATGGTCGTCTTCAATATGAGTATTTTAAACATATAAAACCATTTCAATACCTTCTGGTCGTCTTCCAAGGGGTCGTCCTCTGCGCTTGCCTTTTCGTCCTTCCATTTCATCCATTACCATCGGAATACGAATGTGCCTTCTTCGACCACGAAGAAGCAATTTTCTATTGGGAATGATGGTAGGTCCCGTATACTCGAGCCATTCAGATTGATTTGGAAAAGGGTGGAATCTTCCGGACCAAGTATCATGCAGATTTGCAGCAGTGTAATAAGGTGAAACAAATTGAGATAAGTTTAAATGTCTGACCCTTATCACCTCTAATACATGCGAACATGGTATGCCGGTCAGATTTGGTTTCAAACAGGTGCAACGCGTAAAAACTCCCTCTTCGAGTAATACGTGATACTTGAAATTTTCAAATTCACCATTCGGTAAGGTCTCGCCTTGATGCAAAACTTCAAAATCCCCTTGCTCTGATCGATAGGGGTCTACTCGATGTGGTCGTGACTTGTCACCTCTCTTAATTAGTTTCTCCGTAACACTACGAGACCAAACAAAACCATCACTTACGGTTGCACCAGATGCGATTCTCCGATCATCAAACCAACTCACGCACTTGTACCAGGTACCTTCCACGATAGCCACAACCGGCAACATACG
>CAXKVX010003620.1:0-23275 GCA_964058865.1 Eleocharis quinqueflora | reverse complement strand
AAAGAAAAGCAAAAAAATATAAGAAGCAAGTACAAATATACAGGATAATTAGGAACAATTTTCTTCACAGTTTCTTATATAGAAAAACAGGATAATAGGAACAATTCTCTTCATAAATCTACATATGTAGAAAGACATAAACAGATATTGTGAAATCTCTTACTCCACATAAAAAAACTCGTGTTTGTATGATTGACCATCCTCTTTGAAATACTCAACATCAAACACTGCATGATCGAATGTTCCCAATCCACCATGGACAGTGAAGACCAAATTTCGATTTGCTACAAAAGGTGACAATAATAAAAAGACAAATAATAATTACATCAGAACCTTAGAAAATCCAGTAAATTAATCGATTGAATTATACTTATGAAACAAAGACATGCAACTCAAACACACGGCTAGAGTGGGTCACTTCTCTCAAGTTGATGCAATCCGTGCAGTCCCTGTGGCCTGGTGGATACTGTTGAAATATTTGTTTGTATATAGCCTCGTCAACTGGTTTGGCAGTCGATGACAAGGATCCCTCAATATGAATCGCTTCCATTGCCGAAGTGATTACATCTTCAACACTAAGAGGCACTGGCTTAACACTCGTAATTGGATCTGGCTTGAGATTTATCCCCGTTCCAACCAATGGAAAGGAGAGTGTTGCACCCCCACCAAACATGGCCTGATCAGACAATGGTGGACATGGCATAGGGGTTTGCAAGGGAGATACTTGCTCGGCACAAGGAGATAACATAAGTTCTTCAAACGGGGGATCCGGGAAATTGAGGAAACGAGATACATCACAGTCAGGATCGTAGTTCTCCTCTGGATCCATAACACCAATTGTGAGAGCACACAAAGATCGAATGGAGCCTATAAGGTCCCTCAACACTTTGCTTTGCTTGTTGAAGCGAGGAGACTAAAGCACAGTTTCAGTGGTATCGCGCAATAGAGAGATTTTTTTTTTTTAGAAAGCGGTGGTGTGTTTTAAATAGGGGATGAGATGGGATTAGTGTGTGTGCGCGCTGTGCGTATATGGTTGGATGAGGATCAGAGTAACGGCTTTTCAAAATGGAAATGTTTGATAAAGAGGTGCGAAACTCCAAACTAAGTCCGAGGTATGATTTTCGAAGGCATATTGTGATGAAGTATTTTATGTAGCGAGTTGTTGGTTAAAATTCGGAGTTTCCGGACTTCAGTTAATCAGAAAGTTCATATATTATATATATAGACTACTTTTTTTGACTAAAATATACATAGACTACTCATGACCCGCTTCTTGGTTAAGCTCGTCATGGTGGGTTCAGTGAATCCGTCATATTTCGTTCTTTTTTTTTTTTTTTTTGATCTTGAAACCCGTAGGCAATCATATTTCGTTCTTAAGTATCTTTATTTTTGAAATTTTTCTGAGTTTCTATTCAAGATTTATAAAATGTGACGTGTGGTCTCTCTCCTAAAAATACTTTATTAACAGAAACCAGCGACCGAAAGCTCCGCTCATCATTTCTTCTTTTGCCGAAAGCTCCGCTCATTTCTTCCCAAAAACCCAAAGCATCTTCGACAACTCTTTCTCCTCAGATTTACTCAGCCTTATTGCTCTCGATTCGATACTCAGTCTTCACTTATTACTTCAGCGCTTTAGGTATTTTCTAGCTTTGAAGTAACTCCGCGAGCTCTCTTCTCTTGATTCCGTAGATAGCACTTCTCCTCTCTGCCAGGATGTCAACTTCGTTTCCCTCTGATTTTGAAATAATAGGAATTTTGCTTCCTGAAATTCATATATGGGTACATCATCTATTGGAATTAGAAGGCGAAAGCACTATTTCAAGTTCTTCTATCCTAGTCAACAGGTTTTTTTCTATTGATGTTTTTTTACTTGTACCTAGAAGAACAATTGAACGTCGGAAATGAGGCTAGAAATCTTGCTACTAATTTAAAACAATTGTGCAGGGTTTTTTTTTCGTCCAGTGATGCACAATTGTTTTAAAGTGGAAAAGTTCCGCTCATGATATACTTCTATTGATGCTTTTTTTTTTTTACATAGTCTAAATTTTCTAAATAGCTACAACCCTTTGTTACTAATTTAAAGCCAGCCCATGATTTTTATTCTTTTAAAGTGGGTTTTTGTACATTACAATATTTCAGACATACATCTTTTTGCAAGAATTTGATCTCTAAAGGTATACTTCTTTTTACCCGACAGTTTGAATTTCAATTTTCAATTGCTATTATTATTATGCTAGAAAGATTGTGTGAACTATTTCCATATATATTGCTGATGAAATCTGAACCACAAGAAAATTGTGAACTTCCTCGGGCCACTGAACACAAAGGCTCATCTGCACATCATTCTAAGTAATATATTATGTTTAACAAATTTACTTTAGTGCAATGAGCAGTTTGACCGTAGTCAACCGTACTCTAATTTTTCTATTATTAACATCGGCTAGACAGTATAGGCTCTGGCAACTTTCAAAACCTCCAACGAGATTGTCAGTCAGCGGATGGTCCTACTATGACAAAGGTCGTTGGTCAAGTGGAACAGGTAAAGCAGGATACTGTTTTTTTTTTTAGCTTCTGACGAGTGAGTGCGGGTCGAGGTTTTTTTAGCTAGACAAGCTTCTGTAGCTTCTGTTGATACTGGTATAGTCACAGGTTTTTGTCTCGGAATTCTGTCCAAGCGCTTTGTCGAGCTTAAGATGCTCACTGTTCAGAAATTGACCAGTTCTCGGTAATTTTTTGTTTACCCGGACACAATTTTTTTACAGAGGGATTTATGTGATGTCTAAGATAGCAGGGTGTCTAGTCATGTTGGTTGGTGCTGTGGTGGTACCATCTTTTTGTTTATGCTTGAATTCTTATATTTTCTTTGTTACAGAAGTAATTATCATTTATAAATGATGCTCTTTAAAGTTTGAGGGGCCTTGGATAGTTGGATTGAAGCAGAAAAGGAGTTGACCGTTCTGCTTTCATGTAAAATTTTGGAATTCCCTGCAGTAAATCTTATGCTTGTATGAAATAGCAAAATTTCCATAAAGTATTTTATCAAAATGGGATGGAAAAGAATTTGCATTCCCTTTTCCTATGACTGGGCTTTTTTCTAGCCTCTAATTTGTGGATGCCAGTCTGATGCAAACTTTATGCCATGATCCACTATAAAGGTCAGCTGTCCTTTTTGTATAATATAATATTACTTGTGTAGCTGAATAGAAGTAAAACCTAAACCTTGAAAAAGGCTATGGCAACTGACCAGGCGAGTTATTAAAAAAAAGAATTCTTCAATTCCTAAAGCTCTTCAGGAGGATAGTATCCAGTTATAGGAAAAGTTGTCTACCCAATATCAGTCCCAGGTCTAGTTGTTACGGCTAGATCAGTCACAAGGGAAGCTCGCAAATAAGCTTACCTCACTGTTTCGAAATTAATCAGAATCTGTTATGTTCTTTTTTTATCGTTAGTACTCAATACTCTGGGTAGAGTACATAACTTTGTTATTTGATGATAAATGGTAATTAGCTCTGCAGGGGAATTTCAAGCCTTAAGACAGTTTAGAAGGAAAAAAGGGAACGAGATTATAATCAAACAAGTACAATTGAGGTGGCCCAAACAGTCCAAAACCAGACTTCTACTGGGAAGAGTGGTTGCCCAAGCACTTCTGGATGCCCTTTTGCACTGATGGTGCTTTTTTATATCATTTGTACATATTTATACATAAATTAATGATGAATTTATATATTTTTTATGTGTGATCAGGGTAATTTCAGATTCAGGACATTTCTATATATGGACTTTGTCAGGTTCAGGTCCTGTTTTGGTCAAGTTTAGGATGTACAGTTTATAATTCAGATTGCATCAGATTCAGAAAGAAAGATCAAGAGTGTAAGCTTCTCATTATCATATTATCTTTCTTTACATTTTGTTTCTAATAAAGTAATAGCGCTTTTTTATTCCACATATTCCATTTAAAAAACTTACAATTAAAAGCCAAACATATTATTGTTATTTAAATATTGATAACAACCAAACGATTTTGTTATAAGTAAAAAAGGAAATAAACATCACCCAAACAGTGATCTACAAATCCTCACGCAACATCTTCTCAAGTGTGTTTTCGTACAATTTTCTTTTAGTAGTCATAGTTGTTGTATCCATTCTCAGAAATGAAGCTCTAGCTGCTAGTTCCATACTGTTAGATACTCGGTTAATTGCTTTAGTCCTATCAATTTCAATTGTACGTGGAGCCTCTATTTTTTTTTTTTTTTTCTGGTAATACTTTCCAAAACTTCTTTTTCTTTTCCTTTAGCCTTTGAATATTTCTTTCCTCGAGTGTGGGGAGGCAAAGCTGTATCGGAATCTTCATTGATGTCTATGTTGTTGGAGTGTCGTTGCTGCTAGTTACTATCGTACTTCGTTTTTGACTTGATGGTGTGTTTGATGTCGCTTCTTTGGTCTTTTTCACGAGTGTGAGCCATTTCTCTTCATGTTTCAGAACATCCCAAGCATGCATGAACTTAAAAGGTTTTTTATTATTCTGAAGAAATAAAGCTAATATATTGTTTCTTTCGTCACTATATCACTTACTCACTTTGTTTTCGAGCCTGGATATTACTCATACAACCAGAAAACTTTTGACAGTCATGTGATAGTTTGCCTTATTGATTTTTCAAAGATTGTCTATTTATTTTTTCCAGTGGTGGCTTACAAGTTTCATTATAACGTTTTGCTATGCGATCCAAAAAACAATCACTACCTTGATCAGTGCCAGTTAGCGGATCTTTGCAAATATGAAGCCATGCACTACATAAATGCATATCATCCGAATGGAACCAACGGTGTCTTTGAGTGCTTATTTGTTGTGTTTCCACAGGTGTAGGAACCTCTAGAGTATTATCTATTGGTTGCTCGATGTCTTCTTGTATAATATTCGAAGTGGATCGAGATTGAGATGACGGAACATGTAGATCGTTCAAATTTGGATATGGGTTCTGATAAAGATATGTCATGTCTGGAGTTAGGACTTGGGTATTGGCGAATTGAGGATACATGTATGGATTGAACATATAGTGATTGGGATCCATTAAAGGGTTTTTAAACTGGGAAGGAGTTGACGAAATGACTGAAATTTGAAATTAAATAACACTCAAACAATGATGACGACAAAACAATTAATATTGAGATGTATTTATAACAAAATGTAACCACTTAAATAACACTCAAACTAAGTAGAGAATACATTGAAATGTTGGGTGCAGAAGACTTCTTCCTCGCAACAGTAAAAAAAACTACGATCGTATATTGAGAGAGGGCGTGAAGTAGCACATCAAGATCCATATAATGATTATTTCTCAGAAAATCCCAAATACAATGAAGAGCTTTTTCGTCGTAGGTTTAGGATGAGACGTCCTATATTTTTACGTATAGTTGAGGGTGTTACTTCACATGACTCTTATTTTCAGATGAAGTGTGATGCGACAGGTAGACAAAGCCTTTCACCTTTACAGAAGTGTACAGCAGTAATGCATATGTTGGCATATGGTGTTCCTGCAGACTATGTCGGTGAATATCTTCGAATTGGCGAAAGAACCACAATAGAATGTGTGAAGAGATTTGTAAAGGTTGTTATAAAAGTATTCGGCGAGGAGTATCTGCGAAGGCCAAATGAAGAAGATCTTGAACGATTACTTCGCATAGGAGAACAACGAGGTTTTCCAGGTATGTTAGGTAGTGTTAATTGCATGCATTGGGAATGAAAAAATTGTCCGGTTGCATGGCATGGTCAATATGCCAGAGGAGATCACAAGACACCAACTATTATGCTTGAGGCTGTTGCATCACAAGATTTATTGATATGGCACGCCTTTTTTGGTCTTCCAGGCACATTGAATGACATTAATGTGTTAGACCGTTCTCCACTTTTTCATGAGGTCTTAGAAGGTATAGCCCCGAAAATTAACTTCAAAGTGAATGGAAATGATTACAACTTGGGTTATTACCTCACAGATGGTATATATCCTAATTGGGCGACTTTTATGAAGTCAATTACTTTACCACAAGGAGAGAAAGAAAAATTGTTTGCAACACACCAAGAAGCTGCTAGGAAAGATGTGGAGAGAGCCTTCGGGGTGCTTCAAGCACGCTTCGCAATCATTAGCGGTCCAGCACGCATGTGGTCTAAGAAAATCATAGGACAAATTATGAGAGCTTGTGTGATGATGCACAATATGATTGTAGAGATGAAAGAGGCGGATATACTAGAAATTACGATTATACAGATGATCAAGTTTCATTTACAGTATCAAGTTCAAAAGTTTCTCGAGATCATGTGTGTGAATATCAACAGTATTTACACAATAATGTAAGAATTCGAAATAGTTCGACCAATCAACAACTCAAAGCAGACTTGGTCGAGGAGATATGAAACCGTTTTGGAGGGCAGGACATTTATACGATGCATTAATGTTTAGAAGACTTCTAGCTCGTTATTTTATGTAATAATCAACTTTAATTTACAATTGTCATGTGCAAATGTTTTTGGTTAATTAAATATTTGTGAGTCATGATGAAAAGCTCTTTTATAAATATATTGTTGCCCTTTTTTTATACTTTTGTATACATATTACATTTTAGGCAGCATTATTTTTGAGGTGTTGTCGGTTTCTGGAGCAGATTTAACTAGCTGAAATATGTGTATTTTGCATTTTGTAATTGTATTTTTGTATGAGAAATAAAATGTATTCTTGGTTAATATAATTCATTGGGACGATGAAATATAAAGTTTGGTTAATATAATTTTATTATACGCACTACAGGAAAATTGCATATCTCCTTCGGTGATTTCAGTAGGAGTTGATATGATTGCGGTAGGAAAAACTTATCACCTACCATTTTCTGAAGGAATTGCCCCCGAGGTACATGGGGCTGTGGGCAATTACTTTGACAACCTCAGATTTGGAAGGGATTGATTAATTGCCTACGGGGGATTAACTTTTCTACCTACCGATTGAGGGTAGGCATAAGAGCTTTTTCTGGACTTTTTTGGAAAAAAAAATCGTTAGTACCTACAACTATGCAGTAGGAAATGAAGGATTGCCTACCACTTTTGGTAGGACGTAATAAAACATTTCAGTAGGTTTTGAGTATAATTTTTTGAATGATTTATTGTATTATTTTCAACATCCACATTATCAATGATGCCATGCTGATGTGTGTATTTTACACACATATTTTCTTGAGTTTAAACCCTGCTTTTGGTATGAATTTAGACTTCATTGGTCCAAATTATCTGTAGTTTAGAGCATTTTGTTGCTTTCTTTGTGCTGCACCTCTTTTCTAACATGCAGATCTAAAATCCCTGATGTTTGGAGTGTTTTGTCTGCCTTCTCTGGTATGTGCTTCTTTGACTTATCTTGGGGAAACATTACCAGAACACACACACACAAATTGAGTGGAATTGTATGAGTGAAGTGTGAGATCCACTTGAATGCCAAAGGCACAATTCTTGGAGAGATGTGAGTTTCCACATACATGTGCACAGATACACACTTACACCCACCTCAATGAAATATCCTAAGTTCCACAAGAAGGCAAGACCCCGGTGTTATCCATTCCGACCGGGTACAATTAGAATGGATAGGGTTTGATGCCATATCCCAGAAAAGGTATCACAAGTGTTTGGTGCTATATCCAAGAAAAAGCACTACAATTCACACACACCAACACTTGATGAGAGCTTATCTTGAGTGAAAAGTGAGTCCACCAAAGCCTAGTGAAGTGAGTTGAGTGATTCCACAGATGCACAGCACATCCACTTCTCATTTCCATTCATTTAGATGATAGGACTCCACATATGGCTAGTTGTGAAGTGCCAGAAATGTCACAACCTAGGTTGAGTTCATCCTACCTAGTAAACAATGGATGAACATGGTTTCGGGACTGTCCTGGGTGTTTCCCATACAGTCGTCCCTTGGTTTGTGCAGTTGGCCAAGTAAAATAAACAATTGTACATTGATTCATGATGAGGAGTACCCTAGGAGGACATCAGAGGAGTTTCACTGCATTTGGGCCATCTTCACTGCCCAGACGGGGCGCATGCCACCTCAGACGGCCAGTCTGCAGCACTTCCAGCCTTTGTCAGCTGCCAGATGCAGCCACAGACCATGCAGACGGGCCGCATGACACCACAAACGGGTCGCATGCCCCCTTGTCAGCCCAAACCTCGACTTAGACAGTGATTCCTGACCACTTGCCCCTGCAGACGGGTCGCATGAACACTCAGACGCCCCGTCTGCCATATATGGAAAGTCCCAGAACCGCCAGAAAGAGATTTGGAAACTTTTAGCCGACTTTGCCTATAAAAGGGGCATCTTCCCACGGTCTTAGGGTTGGCTTTTTGGATCTTTTCACGCCTCCTTTCATCCCAGATACTTGAGAGAGAGTTTAGAGTTCGCCGCCACGTCAGACCCGCTGCATACCGTCGCACCGGAGGTGGTCTGAAGGCTTTTGGACAACTTCCTCGCCAAGTTCTTCGATAGAAGGGTTTTATCTACTATTTTATCTGTTTCCATGTATTTGCTTTGCTATTTTGCTTGCTGTTTTGTGATGAACCGTGAGTAGTCCCCTTTGTTCTTGGGGTTAGGAGTAGATGTAGGCATGGATGGTTGATATATTGTTTGTTACTGTGATTTACTTATTGGATGGCAGTATTTTATTGATCTTTCTTGTGATTGCTTGTTGTTTAACTTTGGTCGCCCGTAGGTTAAGGCCAAACCTAGTGTGGCATGAGCATCAAATTGACCAACTTGTGATTATTTGAATTGCTAGAGTTAATCTTTGTATGATTCGAGTCAGCCCGAGAGGGAAACTTGTGTTCCAACCGAGAGGTTGGACAAACTTGTGATTGCATCCGTAAGTTTACAAGCGCTAGAGATAGGTTTGTAGGTTTGTATTCATCTCTGAACTGTTAAATAACCAACAAACGAGAGTTGAGGGAATTTAAACTAGTTAGGAAGTGATATAAATCAATTACAGTAGCAAAAGTGCCAAAACGCCTGTCAGACGGGGCGCATGGGACACTATGCGGGCCGTTTGGCACCTGTAAAGACCTCAGACGTGCCGCTTGGGCCACCATGCGTGCCGCCTGTCAGTCATCCTTTGCTGAAATCGATTCGAAACCCTAGGAACTGCTTTAAATTGATTGTTCAGCATTTCTAAGTGATTTGTTTGTTGTTTTATTGCACTGTTATTCTCTGTTTTTGTTATTGATATTTTCCTTATCTCAACAACTCAATTGCAAAACCCCCAATTTAACTAAAAACACCAAAAATATATTTCTAAGTTAGATTTGAACTGAATACTTGTTAAGTTTGATAGTTTCTCCGTCCTTGTGGATTCGATACCTTAAACTATACTCTTGCTAGTCGTACGCTTGCGATTATTGAGTGCATTTAGGGTTTAAAAGCATATATACCTAGAGTACATCAAGCTTTTTGGCGCCGTTGCCGGGGATGGCAGCAATACTATCTGAACTTTGCTTGTATTTCTTATTTCAATTCTAACTTCTTTTTTTTTCTTCTGTTTTCTTTGCTGTTTTAGGTTGAAGACTGGACAATTTTCCTCCTGTGGGTGACTACAACCTCAGGAGCCGAAGAATTCAACCGAAGCAGAGCTCTCAACCTCAGACCACCCGTCTGTCTCCTCAGACGGCCCGTCTGGACCCTGTTGAGCAGCCAGAAGCCGTGCCACTTACTCAAGTCATGGATCAGCTTACTCCAGAGCAGAGGGCAGCACTTTTGGCTGAAGCGAGAAGGCAATTGGAAGCAGACCACCAAGCCGATGCCGACGCATGAGCCGAAGCAGAAAGGCGTGCACAAAGGCTTGAAGCAGAAAGGCTTGGGCGACTCATACCACGCAACTTCAAAGAGCTCTATGTTCCACGCGCAGATGACGCACAGGGGCCCATTGTCCTTCCAGCTTTGGTGGGGGACCCTCCTGGCATTGGATCGAGTGTTGTGAGCTTGATTCAACAGAACTGCTTTCATGGCATGGAGAAAGAGACCCCTCATGAGCATCTCAACACCTTCGTGCAATGTTGCAGGACGGTGAAATGTGCTGAGAACGACTTCGACTATGTGCTCCTTGCCCTATTCCCTTTCTCTCTCAAGGATAGGGCAAGAACTTGGTTTAATTCTCTCCCTAAAGGCTCAGTTGGTACCTGGCCTCAGTTATCTAACCTCTTTTTAACAAAGTTCTATCCGGTTAGGAAAACCATGGAGGTTAAGGCCAAAATTAATGCTTTCAAACAGGATTATGATGAGTCTTTTGGGGATGCATGGGAAAGGTTTAACCAATTGCTTCAGTCTTGTCCTCACCATAACTTCCCTGACATCACTCTTGTGGATATTTTCTATAATGGTCTAACCCAGCAGAATCGTATTCTTGTTGAAACCAGTGCAGGTAGACCCCTTCTTGAGTGTGGGACGCAAGAGATGACCGAGCTGTTTGAGCGGCTTGCACAGCAGCAGCAATGGTTCAGCAGGGAGTCCGTTCGTGGTACACAAGGTGGGCGCATTCAAACAGACCAACTCACTCTCATGCAAGCCCAAATTGAGGCTTTACAGTTCAAGTTGAAAGACGCACAAAAGGGGTCCGCCAAGTCTGTTCAAGAGCAACAATGCATAATGTGTGGGGATGAGTCACATTCATATGAGGGGTGCCCATTTGCTCAACCTGAAGGTGGGAATGAACATGTCAACTCCATCAACAATGAGCCCTCATTCTTTCCCAAGCCTCCTTACACCCGCTCGTATGATCAAAACCCAGAGTTGAGGCAAATGTGGAAGGAGAATCCTGATAGGGCAAATTGGGGGAACTTCACCACCAACAAGCCACATCTCAATCCCCCAGCGCAACAAGGCCAAGGCACCAACCGCTTCTTCAACAATGCCGCCTTTCCAAACCGCAATACTCAACCCTACAACAATAGAACCCAGTTCAATCAACCCAAGGGAGAGTATATGCCTAGGCGTGTTGAGGACTTTATGCACGAACAAGGAAAGATGAACCAGATGATTTTTGAGCAAATGCGGTCCATTGATGAGAAGTTGTCTCAATTGAAGCTTGGTGAGTCAAGTGGGACCAAACAAAATGACAAGGCCAAGTTTCCGAGCAATACCACCAACCCTAAGGAGGAGATGAAGGCCATTCACACCCTAAGGAGTGGTAAGCAGTATTCTGGTCCCTCTGTACCAGAAGAAAGTGAAGAAGAACAACAGGGAAAACAAGCTGGCTCCTCAGCAGCAAGAATCCCAGCAAAACATAGCTCAGACGGCCAGTCTGCCAACCCAGACTCCCCGTCTGGCAGCCCCAGCAGCCCGCAGACAGCCTCTGACAGCCTTCCAGTAGGGACAGACGCCCCGTCTGGCCACATTCCAGAGGCCAATGAAGGTGAAAATGGGAGGACAGAAACCTCAGACCCAGTTAAGGGTAAAGGCAAACAGACAGAGGCTCCACAGCCTTACAGACCCCCTGTCCCTTTCCCTCAAAGGCTAGCAAAGGGTCGCTTGGACGAGCAATTTGGTAAGTTCATGGAGGTATTGAAACAACTCACCATTTCTATTCCTTTCACTGATGCTCTTTTGCAGATGCCCTCTTATTCTAAGTTCCTCAAGGACATCTTGTCCAACAAGAGGAGTCTCAAGGATTGCAAGAGTGTCAAGCTCAACCACGAGTGCAGTGCAGTGGTGAGTAAGGTGCTTCCTCCCAAGCTTGGCGACCCTGGTAAGTTTACCATCCCTTGCACAATTGGTAAAGCTGAAATAAAGAAAGCTCTCTGTGATTTGGGTGCGAGCGTAAGCCTCATGCCCCACACCCTCTTCCTGAAGATGGGTGTGGGAGAGCTCAAACCCACTCGTATGACATTGCAGCTTGCAGATAGCTCCACACGCTTGCCAATGGGGATTGTTGAGGATGTGCCCGTGCAAGTGGGCAAGTTCTTTGTTCCAGGGGACTTTGTGGTGATGGAGATGGACGAGGACAAGGATGTGCCAGTCATTCTAGGGCGTCCCTTCCTTCGAACAGCGAGGACAATCTTTGATACATATGAAGGAACCCTCACCATGAGAATCGGGAATGAAAAAGTGCAATTCCAAGTCGCAAACGCAGTCAAGTACCCCGATGACCCTGATGAATGCTATAAGATCGATGTCGTTGATGAACTGGTGGATGACATGCGGACAAAACAACTCAACCATGCACAAGACTCTCTCAGGTATTATCTGGACTTCATTTCTGATCTGCAGGATGAGTTGAGCAGTTTGGAGGCACCCCAGACGGCCCGTCTGGATGTCCCTGCGGCCCGCCTGGTTCCTGTTGCAGCTGGCAATCCAACAGCAGACAGCATCTCAGCACCCAGCCCAGGGGACCATGCCGCCCGTCTGGACAGCCATGCGGCCCGTCTGCCATCTCAGGACAGCCCAGCAGCAATCTCAGACCGCCTGACGTCCCGTCAGGAAGCTCTTGCGTCCCGTCTGGGCCTCGAAAATCAGCCAATTGAGGAGATTCTTGCTGTGGAGGCTCCAACAGAGGACCCCTTATCTTTTGGGGGCCCAACAGGCCCAACTCCTCCACTGTCGGTAAGCAAACCCGAGCTTAAACCTCTTCCACCGACTCTCAGGTATGAGTTCCTTGATTCTGATCAAACTTCTCCAGTTATTGTGAGTTCTCACTTGAGTTCTGATGAGCTTTCTAGGTTCTTGGAGAAGTTGAGGCTTCATAGGGGTGCCATTGGGTACTCAATCAATGATATCAAGGGGCTCAATCCCTCCATTTGTGCACACAGGATTCATTTGGAGGAGGACCACAAACCCTCAGTGCAGCAGCAAAGGAGACTCAACCCAATTCTCCAAGAGGTAGTGAAAAAAGAAATTCTTAAACTTCTTGATGCTAAGGTTATTTTTCCTATCTCCGATTCCAAGTGGGTGAGTCCAGTGCATGTGGTCCCAAAGAAGAGTGGAGCGACTGTTGTAGAGAATGAGAAGGGTGAGAAGGTCCAAGTGCGCACCACCACAGGTTGGAGGATGTGTATTGACTACCGCAAGCTCAATGCGGCTACTCGCAAGGACCATTTTCCTCTCCCCTTTGTTGATCAGATGTTGGAGCGCTTGGCCACACACTCCCACTTTTGCTTTCTTGATGGGTATTCAGGCTTCTTTCAGGTACCCATCCTCCCTCAGGATATGGAAAAGACGACATTCACCTGTCCTTATGGCACCTTTGCTTATCGAAGGATGCCATTTGGCTTGTGTAATGCGCCGGGTACATTCCAGAGGGCAATGATGGCCATTTTCTCTCCTTTCATTGAAAAAGAGGTTGAAATTTTCATAGATGATTTTTCTGTTTGTGGTTCCTCTTTTGACTCTTGTTTGGCCAATCTTTGCAAAGTTTTGCAGCGTTGTGAGGAAGTGAATTTGGTGCTCAATTGGGAAAAGTGCCATTTCATGGTGCAAGAAGGAATTGTCTTGGGACACCGAGTGACAAGCAAGGGCATTGAAGTGGACAAGGCGAAGGTTGAGGTGATTGAGAAGATGTGCACACCGACGGATGTTAAGGGTGTTAGAAGCTTCCTTGGTCATTGCGGTTTTTACCGTCGTTTCATCAAGGACTTTGCCCAAATTGCCAAACCCTTAACTAATCTTTTGATTAAGGATAATGACTTTGTCTTTTCTGATGAGTGTGTGAATGCTTTTAACAGGTTAAAGGAGAATTTGATTTCAGCTCCTATCTTGCAACCTCCGGATTGGACTCAACCCTTCGAAATCATGTGCGATGCTAGTGACTATGCGGTGGGGGCTGTTTTAGGGCAGCGAAAGGACAAGAAACCAGTTGTTATTTGCTATGCAAGCAAGGTCCTTGACCCAGCGCAAGTCAACTACACCACAACTGAGAAGGAGCTTCTAGCCGTGGTGTTTGCACTTGACAAATTCCGCTCCTACTTGGTTGGTGCCAAAATTGTTGTCTACACGGACCATGCGGCTTTAAGGTACTTAATGAACAAAAAGGATGCTAAGCCTAGACTAATCCGTTGGATTCTTTCGTTGCAAGAGTTCGACGTTGAGATAAGGGACAAACCGGGGTCGGAGAATTCAGTGGCAGACCACCTCTCCAGGTTGCATTGGGAAGGTGAGGACCAAGGCAAGACAGTGATTGATGATTCTATGCCTGGAGAACAACTCTGTTACCTTCATGCGGCCCGTCTGAAGTTTCAAGCGACCCGTCTGCCACCTCCTGACCAGCCAGGGACCAGCCAGGGAGTCCATGCGTCCAGTCTGGAGTCCCCTGAGACCAGTCTGGATGGCCATGCGGCCTGTCTGTCACCTGCAGATCAACCAGACAGCTCCATTTCTCGTGTGGACACCTCCAATGCCCCTGTTACACCCTGGTATGCAGATTTTGCTAACTTTTTGGTTGCAGGTGTGTTCCCCCTTGAGATGACCTACCAACAGAAGAAGAAGTTCAAAGCGGACGTCAAGTACTACTTTTGGGACGAGCCCCATCTCTTTAAGGTAGGTATTGATGGTATTTTCAGACGATGTGTGCCATATGAGGAGGTACCCTCTATTCTTTATCATTGTCATTCCTCTGCTTATGGAGGTCATGCCTCCTCCGCTAAGACAGCTGCTAAGGTTTTGCAGGCAGGTTTCTTTTGGCCAACAATCTTTAAGGATGCACATGCTTTTGTTCTCTCTTGTGATCAGTGCCAGAGGACCGGCAACATTACCAAGCGGAGTGAGATGCCCCAACAGCCCATTCTGGAGGTGGACCTCTTTGATGTGTGGGGTGTGGACTTCATGGGACCGTTCCCTTCCTCCAAAGGGAATGAGCACATTCTGGTTGCAGTTGATTATGTGTCCAAGTGGGTGGAGGCCCTTCCTTGCGCTAAGGCAGATTCCAATGCCGTCAAGCGCCTCTTCAAGGACACCATTTTCCCTCGTTTTGGAGTGCCTCGCGTTGTGATCAGTGACAGAGGCAAGCACTTCATCAACAGACAGATTGAGAAGCTTTTGAACGACTATGGGGTGAGACATAAGGTATCTACTTCTTATCACGCTCAAACTAATGGTCAAGCTGAAGTGTCTAACAGGGAAATCAAGTCTATTCTGGAGAAGACTGTTGCGAGGACAAGGAAAGATTGGGCTCTCAAGCTCAATGACGCGCTTTGGGCATACCGCACAGCCTTCAAGACCCCTATTGGCATGAGTCCTTTCAAGCTGGTGTATGGTAAGTCTTGCCACCTTCCAGTGGAGTTGGAGCACAAGGCGTACTGGGCGACTCGGGCCATCAACATGGACTTGCTTGCAGCTGGAGAGAGGCGCATCCTTGACTTACATGAGTTGGAGGAGATGCGCTTGCATGCTTATGAGAATGCCAAGATCTACAAGGAGAGGACAAAGAGAACACATGATGAGCGCATCATGCGCCGGGACTTCAAGGAAGGTGATTTGGTTCTCTTGTTTAATTCTAGATTGAGGTTATTTCCAGGTAAGCTCAAGTCAAGGTGGTCTGGACCCTTCGTTGTGAAGAAGGTGTACCCTTTTGGAGCCGTGGACATTTGTGGCAAGAATGGAGAGCCTTTTAAGGTGAACGGGCAACGATTGAAGATCTATGTGGCTAGCCAGTCGCATGGGGACCGCATTGAGATGCACCTCTCCGACCCAACACCGACCGAGTGATTGAGAAAGAAGGTCGAGCTTGAGACCTTAAACAAGCGCTGCTTGGGAGGCAACCCAAGGAGAAAAACAAGGTTTTTGGTCTTTCTTTTCTTTTATTTGATTTTTCTTCGTTAGTTTCTCTTTTATTTCATTGCATTTCATCATTTTTCTTCTTTTTTTTGTTCTCTGCTTTTCTTTGATTTCATGCACTGGTTTTAGTGTTTGTGAGACTTTCAGGGGCAAAAGAGGCAAAGCTGTGCAAACAGAACAGCTTGTGGAGAGCAGACGGCCCGTTTGGGGCCTCATGCGGCCCGTTTGGAGTCTCCTGAGACCCGTCTGGCCTGGCTTGCGGCCCGCACCCCTTCCCATTTGAAGATCTAGAGCCCCAAACCTCAATTGGACCCTCCATTTTACCCATGCAATGGACCTCTCCATTTCCCCTAGTCCCAGACCTCTCCATTTCCCCCGTTCCTCTCCATTCCACCCTCAACTCCTCCTCTCCATTGAACCTCTTCATAAACCCGACTCCTCCTCTCTTTCTCTCCCTCTACCAGCCCTCTCCTCAACCACACTTCTCCTCCTACCCGAGCCCAACAACAACCTCCACCGTCCACACCTCAGGCGACCCAGCAGAGAAGCCAGACGGACCGCCTGACGCCCCTTGACCTCTTCCCCACCTCTGTTTCGTGCCCCTCTCCTCTGCACGACACCAGATCCGACTTGCGCCAACTGCTGGCCACCTAGCTCCTGACAGCCGGCCCGCACACCACCTCAGGCGACCCGCCAGAGGAGCATCGGAGGCCGCCAGCAACCCCAGACGCCCCGTCTGCCGCCGCCAGCAGCCACCACCGCCTGTTTTATCTGTGATCCTTGCTGTTTTTGCAGTTTGGCCCTCCATTTTGTGAGATCTTTCCACTTTAACCCTTTATTGTTGATTATTTTGTGGATTGTGCTAGGGTTGGGACTTGATTTGTTGCTATTGTTATTTATTGTGACATTGAGACTTGTTTACATTGATTGAAACCTGTTTTGAGTCTTGTACCACCTGTTTCAGTCCCATACCACTCTCTTGGTACCAGTTTGCTCCTGTTTGAGTCCAGTCATGCCTCGTACACGTTCTGGTGCTGGTACGTCTCAGCCTGCACCTCAGGCTACACCTGAGGAGCAGGCATATGCTGATTCTATTCACTTCCTCTCAGGGAAGACCATTGAGTCTTCCTTGATCATTGATAGAGATGTCCTAGCCCAGCTAGGCATCAAGGAGGATTTTGACATGCTTACTCGTAGGTTAGGTATTAGGCGTGCGTTCTGGGATATAGCTAGGACCTTCCCTGCCTATGAGGAGCTCACTCGTGAGTTCCTTGGTTCTGTGATTTTGCATGAGGATCCTTACCAGGGGGATTTTCTCAGTTTTATGATGATGGGGAGGATCCGACAGGTCTCTCTCATGGATTTGCAGGAGTGGTTCCACTTCCGCTCTCCTCAGACCTGTCATTTTGGGTATAGTCGAGAGGTATTAGGGATTGATGAGGACCCCATACCAGCACGTGCTTTCTTTTGGTATCGCCTTACAGGCGAGGTTTTTTATGGTTCAGACCCAGACCATAGGGTTAGTGCTATCATTCACCCTGTATTGCGTTTTATTTGCAGGGCGTTGGGTCAGAGTATCTTTGCCAGGGGGGAGTCTTCATTACGACCGACCCATGATGAGTTGCGCCTCCTAGCCACCATGCTCAGACCTGATATGGAGCGGCCCGACATGATGCTCCTTATGGCTAGGCATTGGACCACAGTCCGACGACATGGGAAGAGTGGTGGGAAGCTCATGGGTGGGTCATACATCACCTGCATAGCCAACCACCTACACCTCCCATACCAGGACCTCACACATGCTGGAGACCCACGCACTATAGACCTCTGTCTCCTCCGTTCCTACCAGTGGATCACTAGTATCCCATCTCCGTCTCCCACAGGCCGTGACCTCTCATGGAGGTTAGCTGACGGCCGCACCTTCCCCCTACCCATTGATGCGCGCATTGATCTTGACGATCACCACTCCTGGCGCTTAGCCCTTCCTCCGCATATGGCTCCTCAGGTGGAGGATAGTGATCAGGGGGAGGGTGCAGACATGCATGAGGCATCTCCAGGCTATGATCAGGCCCACTTTCAGCACCAGTTTCCACACCCGGGGGCGCACCCTCAGCAGGCACCAGAGTATCAGTTTCCACCTCAGATGTACACGATGCTCCAGGGCATTACCTCCGCAGTAGGCCGGCTTGAGGACGGTCAGCGGTACACCCATGATGAGCTTAGAGCACTCAGACGTGACCAGCAGGGGTCAGTTCGTGCTATGCAGCAGCTGACTGAGAGGGTAGCAGGTTTGGAGATGGACCCAGATGAGGCAGAGCGCCGACGACGGAGGAGGAGACAGCGCAGGAGAGTTGATGGGTCGGGCCCTAGCGGCTCGCAGCAGGATTGAGAGAGACCAGTTTCTTCACTCAGGTTGTATTTATTCCTTTACCTTTCATTTCATTATTTCTGGTTCTATGCACTGAGGGCAGTGCATGGTTCAGCTTGGGGAGGGCATGTATACATACCTGAGTATTTACCCTTAGTTTAGTTGCATTTCATTCATATTTACTTATGTTTTTGCAAAAAAAAAAAAAAAAAAAAAAAAAAAAAAAAAAAAAAATGCATCATACTTAGTTCTTTTTGGTTCTTTCTTTGATTTCTTTGTTCTTTTTCATGCATGCACTTGTTCTAGCCATTTGTGAGTTGCAGGGATCAAGGCAGGAGACTTAGCAGCCAAATTCACTACTCATGCGGCCCGCAAGGGTATCCAGACGGCCCGTCTGGATAGGCTTGAGACCCGCAAGGAGGCCTGTTTCTGCTTCTCACCTGTGCTTCGCCCAGCTTGGGGAGATGGGAAGAAGAGGATGACACACAAGATGGCCTGGGATGTATGCGAGCGACCGAATTGAAGTGGTACTTACATTCTTATCTTTTTCTAAGTTCATACCTAGGTCCAGTGATTGATTTGTTTGCTTGAGGACAAGCAATGGTTTAAGCTTGGGGAGATTTGATGTGTGTATTTTACACACATATTTTCTTGAGTTTAAACCCTGCTTTTGGTATGAATTTAGACTTCATTGGTCCAAATTATCTGTAGTTTAGAGCATTTTGTTGCTTTCTTTGTGCTGCACCTCTTTTCTAACATGCAGATCTAAAATCCCTGATGTTTGGAGTGTTTTGTCTGCCTTCTCTGGTATGTGCTTCTTTGACTTATCTTGGGGAAACATTACCAGAACACACACACACAAATTGAGTGGAATTGTATGAGTGAAGTGTGAGATCCACTTGAATGCCAAAGGCACAATTCTTGGAGAGATGTGAGTTTCCACATACATGTGCACAGATACACACTTACACCCACCTCAATGAAATATCCTAAGTTCCACAAGAAGGCAAGACCCCGGTGTTATCCATTCCGACCGGGTACAATTAGAATGGATAGGGTTTGATGCCATATCCCAGAAAAGGTATCACAAGTGTTTGGTGCTATATCCAAGAAAAAGCACTACAATTCACACACACCAACACTTGATGAGAGCTTATCTTGAGTGAAAAGTGAGTCCACCAAAGCCTAGTGAAGTGAGTTGAGTGATTCCACAGATGCACAGCACATCCACTTCTCATTTCCATTCATTTAGATGATAGGACTCCACATATGGCTAGTTGTGAAGTGCCAGAAATGTCACAACCTAGGTTGAGTTCATCCTACCTAGTAAACAATGGATGAACATGGTTTCGGGACTGTCCTGGGTGTTTCCCATACAGTCGTCCCTTGGTTTGTGCAGTTGGCCAAGTAAAATAAACAATTGTACATTGATTCATGATGAGGAGTACCCTAGGAGGACATCAGAGGAGTTTCACTGCATTTGGGCCATCTTCACTGCCCAGACGGGGCGCATGCCACCTCAGACGGCCAGTCTGCAGCACTTCCAGCCTTTGTCAGCTGCCAGATGCAGCCACAGACCATGCAGACGGGCCGCATGACACCACAAACGGGTCGCATGCCCCCTTGTCAGCCCAAACCTCGACTTAGACAGTGATTCCTGACCACTTGCCCCTGCAGACGGGTCGCATGAACACTCAGACGCCCCGTCTGCCATATATGGAAAGTCCCAGAACCGCCAGAAAGAGATTTGGAAACTTTTAGCCGACTTTGCCTATAAAAGGGGCATCTTCCCACGGTCTTAGGGTTGGCTTTTTGGATCTTTTCACGCCTCCTTTCATCCCAGATACTTGAGAGAGAGTTTAGAGTTCGCCGCCACGTCAGACCCGCTGCATACCGTCGCACCGGAGGTGGTCTGAAGGCTTTTGGACAACTTCCTCGCCAAGTTCTTCGATAGAAGGGTTTTATCTACTATTTTATCTGTTTCCATGTATTTGCTTTGCTATTTTGCTTGCTGTTTTGTGATGAACCGTGAGTAGTCCCCTTTGTTCTTGGGGTTAGGAGTAGATGTAGGCATGGATGGTTGATATATTGTTTGTTACTGTGATTTACTTATTGGATGGCAGTATTTTATTGATCTTTCTTGTGATTGCTTGTTGTTTAACTTTGGTCGCCCGTAGGTTAAGGCCAAACCTAGTGTGGCATGAGCATCAAATTGACCAACTTGTGATTATTTGAATTGCTAGAGTTAATCTTTGTATGATTCGAGTCAGCCCGAGAGGGAAACTTGTGTTCCAACCGAGAGGTTGGACAAACTTGTGATTGCATCCGTAAGTTTACAAGCGCTAGAGATAGGTTTGTAGGTTTGTATTCATCTCTGAACTGTTAAATAACCAACAAACGAGAGTTGAGGGAATTTAAACTAGTTAGGAAGTGATATAAATCAATTACAGTAGCAAAAGTGCCAAAACGCCTGTCAGACGGGGCGCATGGGACACTATGCGGGCCGTTTGGCACCTGTAAAGACCTCAGACGTGCCGCTTGGGCCACCATGCGTGCCGCCTGTCAGTCATCCTTTGCTGAAATCGATTCGAAACCCTAGGAACTGCTTTAAATTGATTGTTCAGCATTTCTAAGTGATTTGTTTGTTGTTTTATTGCACTGTTATTCTCTGTTTTTGTTATTGATATTTTCCTTATCTCAACAACTCAATTGCAAAACCCCCAATTTAACTAAAAACACCAAAAATATATTTCTAAGTTAGATTTGAACTGAATACTTGTTAAGTTTGATAGTTTCTCCGTCCTTGTGGATTCGATACCTTAAACTATACTCTTGCTAGTCGTACGCTTGCGATTATTGAGTGCATTTAGGGTTTAAAAGCATATATACCTAGAGTACATCACATGCACAAACAAAATTAAAGACAACACAAATATATCAAATATAGTAGTACTTATTATCCATTAAAGTAAAAGCATATTTGTCCATGCATACAAGAATCATAATAAATTTAAACTGCAAAATCAGTACCAAAATTATTCCTACTCAGCAGTACCAACACAAAAAAAACTAAAAAAAACTAGCTGCAACAGAGTTATTCTTCATCGTCAGTTTGAAAAATGATCTCGTCTTCATCCTCATTATCTGAAATATCATAACTAGACTCGTACCAGTTAGATTGATGATGCGTGTTTCTTTGACGATTATCTTCATGAAAATATGAATCTTCTATCGGAGCCTTGTCTGCTCGAAGGGGCCTAGATGATGATGCACCGGCCTAGTATAAAAGAAATAAAAACGATTATCTACACTTTGATGTAAATGATCATCCAATGTAAATGATATACATAATGCATGGTAGGTTGTTCATACATAATGCTAAAAGGACCATTTAGCATGACAACAAAACTGAAAAAAAATACTACATAAAAACTGAAAAGTTTACTTTCAGTGTCCATGCACCACATTGTTTCCTAACTGACTCCAGCAAAGAAGCAATAAAAAGACCTATACATTATTTAGAGGCCCTTAATTTGCTACTGGTCACTGCTCTTTTGTCAGCAGGAAAGAACTGCTAGGTTATTATATCATTTTAGTAATAACATCTATCTATTTTTGTTTACTGAACATAACATTGTTAACATGGTTAAATTCAAACGGTCATAAAATATAAAAAGAAGAGGGGGGGAAATAAAGGAACTGCTAGGTTATTATATCATTTTAGTAATCACAGAAGGTCCCAAATAACAAATAGACATCTAGAGTGTTTTGTGAAATAAATTTAAAAAGAAATGCTTCAAGTATACTTACATTACTACGATTGTTAATGGCTTGTATGAACGTCATTTGACTCTCGCGAATTGCCAACTGCATATCTCTTTTGTACTCCTTATTTCGACGTGCTTCACGCATTTCAAATTCTCTCTTTTGTTCCTCTTCTCGTTCCTTGTGACGTTGCTCAAGTTCAGCCATTTTTTCTTGGATTAATTTCTGAACTGTCTCAGTGTCTAAATATCCAGGTGGTTGATGCACTTGATGTGACTGAATTGAATTAGGCAGACGCTCGATTTTAGAGTCAATTGCACTTCCAAGACCATAAGCATGTCCATGAGGCCTGCCACCAACTACTTCTAGCCATGTGTCAACATCCCAATCAGGGTATTGAGTTGAGTCATCACCATACTTATCTTTCAAAGCCTCATACATCGCATTCTAAAAATTCAAACACATACATGTTTATACATCTCCTCTCAATTGATATAATTATTATTAATGAGCATCAAACTTACACTCATTGTTTCAGCTTTGGAGCTAACAAATTTGTTGGTTCCCTTTTTGGTGTGTGTACGAATGAACAGCTCATTCATGGTCGGTTGTTGTCCACCATTCTCCTTTGCCTATTTGCATGTAAACATTTGAGTTAAAAAATAATTAAATTTGACATTTGCAATCATTTAACATACATAGCATCAAATACATATTCTCTGTTGAATCAGGTTTGTGAATTTGGTAAGAAAATGCTACAACTCTCATATCAGTTTAACATATATAACTACTGGGTGAACTATTGACACATTGATTTTACAATAATAAGAAAGAAATATAAGGTGACATCTACATACTTTAGTTGTCTCGGTGGTAAATTCCAAAGTACAATATTTTGCAATAATAAGAAAGAAAGACAAGGTTGCATACCATCAGATACTTGTGATCAAGTACTGTCATCGACCCAGTTGTGCTGAAAGCAACGTCATCTGATGCAATCCTATTCTCCGTATTCCGCTCAGACATCTGCCTCCATGATTTTCGAGCCCACACAAGGCAAAGCTCCCTCCAGGCTTGTCGGGAAATCCACCGAGACTCGAAATTAAGCCAATCTTTTGGATCAAAACTGCCAATATCATCAATAGCTCTTTTTCGTTCATCCTTCATGTTGTCTTTGAAACGTTCAGCAGCTCTAGTATTGAACAACTTGCGTGCCACATCTTCGTCAACATCTTGATGCAAGTTATATCTCTTCTGCTCCAAGTTAACAGAATATAGTAAAATCGATTAGTGAATCAGCATAACTTATTAGAAACATATGCAATGATAAATTTATTAGTATAATTTACTAAGAACT
>CAXKVX010003619.1:0-24400 GCA_964058865.1 Eleocharis quinqueflora | reverse complement strand
GATCTAGTTGGGGCCCAAACCCAAAGATACTTCTAACTATGTTGGTTTATTCATTAGTAGTATCTGTTGGGCCTAGATGGGTTTAATATGCCCAAATTCAATTTTAGTCCAGCAAGGGACAAAAGGGTCCGGTGGGCTTTTAGAGCCCAAGGTCCATGTTTTATTGATTTCTAAGGATCAATTTGAAGCCCATTTAAGATTTAATAAAATTTGTGATTGTGCAAAGAACCTTATTGGGCCAGTCATCACCTCTGGCCCAGTCCCCCTCTCGGTAAATCACAACACAATTCGACAAGCAACACAACCAGCCAGAGTTTACGGGTATCAGTACGGGTACTGGCACTGGCCATCAGTACCCGGTCAGCAAACAAGATCACAGTACAGGAGGCTTGATGGCCTAAGGCTGATTGGGTCTACCAGTGTACCAGACAGAGATAAGAAACCAGACGTGTCTAGTTTATTCAATTTACAGTAACCGAACCAGTTGCATTGTTGGCTGTACTTCATTTAAATTTTTAGTTTATCCCAAGTGCCAGGAATCAAATCAAGCAACAGAGGGAAATTGTCACTAAATGCTCACGGGTAAGACCCCATTCCAGTCTCAAAATCAAGACCAGAACCCCACCAGAGTATACCCCTAATTCAGTTCGAATCCGTAACAAGAATCAATTCCAACGAACATAACTCAAGAGTCGTAAGTAATAGCACGCACAGGCACAGCATAAAGAAGAACAAAAAAAAACAAGTATAAACAACAAGCATAGTGTGTTGAAATGACAGAGAGAAATTACGGCACCTAGTTGCCTAGGGTTATTACCAGAAAAGGGGCAGCGCGGGTCAGGATAATACGGGGAGGGGGTCGCGCACCACCACCAAGCTCTTGCCCTCTCACTCTGCCACCTCCTTCCTTTACTCCTCTTTATCTTAGGCGACAATACGAATTTAATAAATTTCCTTTAAAGTTCTGGTTTTTACTATTCTCAACACATGAGAGTAAGGTAATGGCAAAAGAGGAGAGCAGAGGTGGCATTGGGGTTTTATAGCCGAGTGGAGAGATGGCCCAGAGCAGTTGGTGGCGTCGGATAAATCTCTAGACAGGAAAACGTGGCACAAGGTCGAGGTTTGAGGTGACAGAGTTGAGCCAGAGCTCGAGCTCTGCACGTATCACAGACCAGATCTGGTCTTCGATCTGTAGTTTGAGGTGAGGGGAGATCGGGATTTGTAAGGGAATCCAGAGAGAGACCGAGAGACAATCGGGTGAGAGAGAAGAGTTTTCCAGCTCACTCGATTTCCATTCGAGAGAAATGAAAGAAAAGGGGAATGGCAGTGAGAAAAGGGAGAGAGAGATGGTCAAAAGGGAAAAAGGCAGTGAATTAAGGGGGTGAGGTGCCTACGGGCTTTTACTCTCAAAAAAAAATTAAGGGGGTGAGGTGAGGTGACGGGGTAGAAGGGAAAAGAGAGAGAGAGAGAGAGAGCATGGGGAAATGAAGTGGAGAGGGTGTGAGGACGGGATTCTCTGTGGCGGTCCATGTGCGTGTCCTTATGTTCATTACAGTCTAGACTCTAAACGGGTCAGTTCACCCGCTTCACATTCAGCGGCAGTCACATGCCCATTGTTGGAGGAATTAGTGGGGTTTGGGTGCTTCTAAAACTCTTATGGCGTAACCCATCGTGTGGTTATCAGATGTAGGGCATTTAAATGTACTAATGACTCGTTGCATGAGTTTTGATTGATGCTAAGTATTGAAATGAGTCCTTGTGTTATTTCTGATGAGGTTAGAGTGGCCATTTGTGTCATCGTCCGTTGGGTGTCTTGGACGACTCGAATAACCCGTTACACAGTCTTCAGAGTTTAAATTTCATTTAGTGCTTGAACACGGCAAGTTTATTTTCCTGAACTTAACCATACCTATTAGCATCCCATATTTGCGCATCTACGCATGATGAATTTAAGATTTGAAAACCTTTATATATGCATATTACATTTTATTGAATATTATTTTGCGTATTACCCTTGGATGTGTTTTCTTGATATATAATGACTACAAATATTTGTGTAGGTACAATTATACTCATAGTTCTTTAATTTATTAGAAAATCTCCTGTACATATTGCTGGCATTGTTATTTATGTATTGCTTATAATTTATTCGTAGTTAGGTTCAATGATTTATATGTTTTATTTAGTTAATTTATTTTTCTCGAAATTTTTGGATTTAACGTTTTCTTTATGTGAATATCTAGCTTCTTATTTCATGTCCTAGTTTAGTTATTTTCTAGATTAATTATTTGATGGATACTTTATTTAAAATCACGGTTTAAAGTTGCTATATTAAACTCATACAATTTTATTTTGTTCTTAATCAACTTTAATTGACTCAAAAATTTTACGGGTTTCACAGAACCCGAAAGACCCGAAACTCGAAAAATACCCGAAACTAGATAATTGAAACCCGACCCGACTCGAACCCGAAAGACCCGAAACCCGACAAATATCAACGCATGATGACCCGAGACCCGACCCGACCTGATCAGACCCGTGACCCGATAATCTTTTGAAGTCAAACTGACCCGACTCGCCCGATCCGAACCCAAACCTGAACCCGCCCGATTTGCCACCTCTAACGTTGCTACTTCTTTGCAACTTCCTTTGAATGTAAAAGAAACAATTAAACCACAGTACTACTGCACGTGGCAGAAGAAAAAAAGCAATTGCTCTCTCGGTCAACACGTGTGGCGGTGAAAAAAAAAATATTCACTGTTCATTCAAAATGTTGCACAATGAATGTTAGTAATAATAGTAATTAAACTATATCAATTTTCTTTTTCTGTTTTTTCCCTGTTGGACGCATGGCTTCTGCCTGCTCCACATTTGTTTACCTGCTCGACACGTGTTTATGAACAATGCGATTTTTTTCGTTGATTCGATCCGCCTGGTGACGCGTGGTACTATTTGCATGATTTTTATCGCTGTGCGCGTGTTTCCTTTTACCACCTGGTGACGCGTGGTTACTTTTTTCATTTTTCTTCGTTTTTCCTTCTCTTTGCTCGCCTTGGATATTTTGCGCCCTCTGTGCACAATGCGAATTCATAGAAAAATTTCGCGTTCGCCATGCACAGTGTGCTATCGCTTCCTCTTCTATTCCAGCTCTTATGTTCCTTTCATACAGGCGCAATTCGGTAATTCGCTGAAATAAATTGAGAGAGATTTCACAAGGGAGGATTTGGCCAGTGCACTCCTCGCCCAATTTCTCTCCGACAAACTGTTCCTTATGAAATTCAATTTGGTAGAGTTAAGACTTCATTCTATGTACACTCTTTACATGAGAAAAGGTATGTTCTCACCAACAACCTCATTCTTTGGTATGTCTTGCTTAAATGCTTACAGTGAGAATGTTGTGTGCTGCAAAAGTACCATGCATGCTCATGTGCCCAACATGAAATAGAAGCAAGATTACATCAGTTAACTTAATTCTTCTGTAGTGCATCAACATCATACTCTATTTGATTTGGTACTTTACAGGTGCCTTGCAACATTAAATGTCGTCGGGACTTCAATAGTGAACTGAAACCAGGATGAAATTAAAAGTCAGTTTTTGTTTTCTGGATTGAAATCTTAATTTGGTTCTACTGTACTTGAGACCAAGTTAAACAAAATCATTGGCCAGCATGCAAATGTGCGTTTGTTTGTTTGTATAGTTACTTCCATTGTTTTTTTCAGAGCCAATTTATGCAGGCCCAAAGCTGAATGGGAAGAGCATTGCAAGTTTGAGTAAAATAGTAAGTTTGTCGGTAGAATCAAATTTTGCTGATTTATGGATTTTTGGATATATTCATATTTTGAGTAAAATTATTGAAGTATACATTAAAAGGATATTTGCAATTTTTAAATATTTTTCAAAGTGTAACATCCAATAATAATCATAAATAACCAATATTTCATTATTTTTTAAATATTTAGAGTTCGTTGTTTGTAATATTTATTACAGGTCATAAATAATCTTTGGATGTGGCATCAATCATGCAAGAAGAGAAAAAAATATTTTGTAGTGTGCTATTTTGGGGTATGCATTTAAATTGAGAATTATTAATTTATATAGCAGATTTCAGCATTGGATGGTAAAATTGCGGACACATGATTATCAATAAGTTGGTAATTTGAATTGGATCGCAATTTCTTTTATTTCTTTTTTTTTTGAAATAGATTATCATCAAAACTAAGTTGGTAAATTTGTAGGTTTGGTGGCTGATATCGATAGTAAATCTGAGAAGCTCAGATGGATGCCAAGTGCTTGGCTTGAAATTACATATATAATTTCTGTTTCTATTTAGAAATTATCTGTTTTGACAAATTACTACTTCACACATACTACATTCTGAATAATTAGATAAGGATGCATGCTAATGCTAATTACTCATCTCCACAAAAGGTATAATAAAATCTTTTTTTTTCTTTTGAAGTAGTTCATAGATTTTATTGTTAAATCTTTTGTTTTGTTATGTGGTGTGCTGCACCTAATGTTAGAAGTAATAATCGAACATGAATGTATCAAATAAAAGATCTTCAAAATATGTATATTATTTTTAACTCTCCTATTGTTTTGCCTGCATTGTGCATCCTCTTCTGCAGAGATTTGATTTGAAATGATAAAACGACAAGATCCGATTTGTACCTACATCATGATATGAAGATTACCGAGATCCCGTAAGATAGCTTGACGAATTGAAGGATGAAAGTGAAACTGTCATTTCGGTGATAGCTTCTGCAAATGGTGCTGGATCAAAATTGAAAAGTTACTGAGGTGATTTAGATGAGTTTGGAGCATCAAAATTGTGTTTGATGGACGGGCCCTATGTTACAGTTCTGATACCAAAATGTTCCTTGGTCAAGTAAGATGTTATGGCTGCACCACAAGCTAAGGTTCAATTTAGCCCACTTCCATTCGTTCGTGATTTCCTTCTGTGTGGAGTGTGGTTGCTCCCTGTATTGCAGCTTCAGGAGGTAAGGTCTGCCTTGCTCCCTGTATTACTGTTGTATTGTCAATTGACATTGCAAATAAATTTAATTTTAAGCTCTTATTCCTTTTTTTTTTGTTTTTTAGGACAAGAAGGAAGATGAAAATTTGAATTCTACAAATATGACGGTAAGAAAACTGCAGCATCATTTCTGAAAGAGGTTGTTCCACTGAAGTAGCCAAGAAAGAAAGTTCTGGGATAATTTTAACATGACGGTAAAATTTCAAGTCCTTTTTTTGGGAATTTATATCAGCAAATATAAAGCAAGGTTTATGCTTATGCAATAGTGAGTTCCTTTTTTCTATTGAGATATGTACAAATGTAATCAATTGAACAGTACTTAATTCATAATTTTTTTGTGTACAAAGAAAAGCATGAGCTGTTGTTGTTTCTGATAAAGGAAGCATGAAGCCACATCAATTTATCATGGACTTCCGCAAAAATATTTGAAGACTTAAAAGAACTTTTTTAGAGATAAACTCTTTATACCCAGATCCACATTATAATTTAGTCTGAGTGTCCCTCAAAAAAGTATTTACAAGGTTGTGCCTTTTGTGTCTCTCTTCATATTTTCTTTTGTCCTGTGCTCGGTTGCTTCCCTTGACTTCTAACCAAAAAATGCTTTTATTTCTTTCCTGACAAAATGGAGCAATACAAGTGTTTGCTTCTGTCAAGGACTACCAACAAGTTTCTTGATACTTTGCTGAAGGTCGAGTTTGTGGGGTCATGAGGTTTATAGTTGAGGCTGCTTGAGAATTCTTTCAGGTTGTTCGTCATGCTTCCTTTGTCAATTTTACAAGAGAAACTATTGTCATGTCTTTGGCAAATCCTTTGTTGAACATACTTTGTACAATTTCAGTTTAGGTCAATTGGAAGTAGGAAGGAGCATCTCAAATACTGCTAGGCTGATAGGTCGGTTTTGTTTTGCTTTGCCTAACCAGTGTTTCTGCTTTCTTACTATGCACCTGGTGTTTATTAGATGTTGTTTTTGCCTGCTGTACATATTCTTGCACGAACATCAGGATTTGGTTGTGTGCAGACCCTCACATCTAGAGGGAATGAGGGATGCCGACAAGGATACACAATATGTACCTCACGAAAATACCACGAAACATTTTTTGCGTGGAGCGCGAACCCATACCTAGTATATATATAGGTTGAATGTTGCACAATGATAGATAGTAATATATAGGCAAGACTATAAAAGTAATATCAAAGTATACGAAACACACGGGGTTCAAACCCCAATTGATGCTGAGAAGGGAACTTTGACCCATTAATTAAAGGCCCGTTCAGTGCTGGATCCGAATCTGCTGTAGCGCAGTAGCGCGATATAGTAGATGGACGGTTCGGATCGACCGTCAATTTCGCGATCGATCGCCAGTAATGAAAATTAGGAGGGCTTTTATACTTTGACACGAATTTTGATGCAATCAGTGAAAATCAGATGGTCCAAGTGTTGCGCTACACCATTCCACGCAGCACCATGTTCCGTTCGGTGCTATTTTTTCTCATGGGATTGGGTGTGGAATTCCATTTGAATAGAAATAGAAGAAAGTTTCTCATATATGTTCTGCAATTTATTTTCTGCTCATTGGTTTGAGGGCAAGTTCCTGTTCTGGTTTTCATCTGTGCACAAAAAGATGGGAAAAAAAATATTTGATCATGCCTAATATTTTTCACCCACATCTCTCTGACGATGCCTCCTTTTTTTGTTATTTGTGAAATCTAACGAAAGAGCATATCAACTAAATCGACTATGGACATGGAGACTATATTTTCAACGTTAAATTTACACTATAAACAACCACCTTCGCATTATCTTTTTCATTATAATTTCCATTCATACTATGGACATGGAGACTCCAATAAATCGACTAATGGAATTCCATACACACAGAACCCTTTTTTTTTCCACAATTCCAGACCTAAGATTCCATTCGGCATGATCAATTTTTATGAAATTGGGATTTCGTGGGCATGAATTCCAACAAAATCATTTTGTTTCCAATACCGGTGGGGAAAAAATAATTCAATCCAACCAAACTAACTTTTTCCCACGTATTTTTGAAGGAGTTGGGAAGAAAAATGGAAAACCCATCCCATGGTGCAGTAAAAATACTACCTAACGGTATTGATTTTTTTCCCACCGTGTCTAAAATCCCACAATATTCATCCCACATGGTGAGGAAACGAGCACAGCCTAAAGAAATTGAATCGTGGGACTCGACCTCTAATATAAAAAAATGATTTGATTAACAATCTCTCAGTCTTCATCATGCACTTCTATTCTTCTAACTAATTTTTTAAAAAGAGAAAGTCAACGAGTCAAATTTGGATAAAAATGAAAAGTTGGATCGTCCGCACTCTTCTGAACGTTTTCGTACTACGCACTATTCTGAAACATGTGTTCATATAAATTGAAACATGTGTTTATACTAGTTATTTCAAAATATTACGCACTTGAAACTGTAACTAAATATTTGTAATTGTTTTTAAAAGAGAAAGTCAACGAGTCTGATTAGATTTTCAACATCTGACAACATTTGTAATTGTTTTAATTGAAGCAATACTAGCTTATTTGCTTAATTACTAACTCAAAAATATTTACAAAATAAGAATTCTGGCAGATGCTTCACTGTCCACAAATACTGTGAGGAAATGAGGAAATTTGATGAATAGCTTGAACAATAACATAATTTATTTTTATCAGGCTGGGGTACCAAAAATACTGCGAGGAAATGAGGAAGCTCTCACTGTCCATCATGGAGCTTCTGGGGTTGAGTTTGGGTGTTGGCAAATATTACTACATAGACTTCTTCCAGGATTGTAGTTACATAATAAGATGCAACTACTATCCTTCTTGCCCCGAGCCGGAGCTGACACAAGGCATCGGTCTGCATTCTGACGCCGTGGCATTGACCATATTACAACAGGAGGAGGTGGTGGAAGGGCTTCGGGTTTCTACAGGCGGCGTGTGGCATACTATCCGTCCTGTTCCTGGCTCACTTGTCGTCAACATCGGAGATACTTTTATGGTACTGTTGTTAATTTTATTCATTGTATGCAATCAATATTATGTACATTTTTTTTCTCTGGTAATGAAATACTTTTACTAACTTACACAATTAGAAAAGAGAGGATAAATTATAGTATCATCCATAAATTTGTCCATCATAGCACACCATATCATCTCATTAACCTTCTTAAAATCTGTCTTCATTGTTTGATAATAATAATATACCCAAATTCCTCTTTTAGGTAATGACCAATGGCGACTGCAAGAGCTGTGTGCACAGGGCTGTGGTGAACCAGCACTTTAGCCGCCGTTCTATTGCCTTCTTTGTTTGCCCTCGAAGTGACAAGGTGGTCCGAGCCCACAATTCACTCATAAGGTCAGATGGTAAACGGCTATACCCCGACTTTACCTGGTTAGAACTGATGGGGTTCACTCAGAAGTGCCATCGGGCAGATGAGAACACGCTTGAATACTTCACGCAACATCTTCTTGGGACGTCTTCCTCTGAATCAGTAATTGTTCCAGCTGGTTAATTTGGAATCCAAGAATTGTATGTATGTTAACTTAATTAGGTGCTAATACAACTTGTCCTTTTATTAGATGTGGGGGGGGGGGGGGGGGGGGGTTGAGCAGGGGATAACATGAGATAGAGAAAAAGAGTCGGCAGACTAATTAAAAAAGTTTTATAGAAATGATAATAGTAGAAAGTAATACTGAAACAGGGCAGAACTAATGGAAGAAAAGAAGGTACCAAAATAAAAAGACAAAGTAAAATATAATAGTTAGAACTAATATTATTTTCTGTCATCTTTTTACATCGATTGAAGGAATTGTTCATTCTTGCATATTTTTACAAGGGAAGGATGTAATATATTTGATACACTGGCAATAACGTAACCAACAAAACCATTATCAAAATTAATAAAAAGGAAAAATGTACAGTTTTTTTTCCTATAATTAAAGATTTTGCGTTGACATGTATAGTTTTTCTCCAATTTGATACACTGGCAATAACGTAACCAACAAAACCATTACCAAATTTAATAAAAAGCAAACATGTAAGTTTAAGAGTATGTATGCATAACCATTATCAGAATTGAACATTCTTTTCTTTTATTTTTATTGCAAGCAAAACTTGAAAAGATAATTCAGTAGAGCGATAATCATTTCTTTTGACACTCAATGTTTAATGATTAAGTATTAAATAACACTCAAAACACATTAAATAAAAAAACTAATCTATAAACTCAAGAATGTGCTTATAAGAATTATTCTATTTTTAAGATTTTTTATTAAAAAGGAAAAAGGACAACCCAATGCACAGGACAGATTACGAGAAAAGATAGAAATATTTTGGAAGCTTTGTACACAGCATTTTAATGATTTTTAATTAATATATTTAAAATTCAATTGTCAACATGGTCAAAATAAATTGTCAAGTGATCCCTCACAAAATATCCAGTTATAATTAAATTGCAAATACATCGCAAATATTTACATTCATCTTCTAAAATTGAAACTACATTGTGACGAGGAAAAAAAATACACCCCTACACGCATAAAGCACGTCCTGATCTTTAATCTACCAAACAAGAACATAACACGTACATGCACAGTTGAGCTGTAACAAAAAGCTCGTTACAATACAATGATAACGTATCCTGCCAAGCTCAACTCATTGTACCATTCAACCTGCTGAGCTATTGACCCAATGTATTACATAAACAAGGTACAATTCCGATGTCACCTGGAAAACTAGAAGTTCCATCGGTCAAGTTGCAACTTGGCCTCAGCCATGTCCTTTTGTGCTTTTCTCCTCCGGTAAAATATCGGGCAATCACGACTGGGTCGGACAATAACGAATTAAACATTAGTGGAAGGAGCAAAGGCTGCACATAACTTTCACTTGGGTTGTTTTAAAGTTCAATTTGGGTTTATAAAGAGCAAGGGTTCCTTGCAGTTGGGGGTAAAATCTTAACTTCTATTGCAATTCATCACAGTAAGTTAACTACATGTCAATGAGTCGATCTACATGTAAGAATCTAAAAAAAAAAGATATATTTGATGTTTAATGTTTGCTTGCTGAGTTACCAAATTACATTTATTTTGAATGATACTGTTGAGAATTATTTATATGCTTATGTAGTTTTGGGGTTTTCTAGGGGCCTATGGGAAAATAGATTATTATAGAAGAGTCGAGGGGGTTATTTGTAAGAGTGCATTGTAAGGCTTTATATAAGCCAAAGTCATTAATCAATAATAAAAGGTTTTTTGAATCTAATTAAACAATTTGGTATCAGAGCCTAATTAATTAGGGTTAGCCACTAATACCTCAGCCGTCGGTCGCCTCCTCTTGGTGCCGCCGGCGCCGCCGTCGCCGTCGCCAACACAGCACCCAGGCGACCAGGAGACCAGGCGATTTTCTTCTGGGCGCGAGTTCTCTCTGGCGCGATAAATCTCCGCGCGACTTCTTCTGGGGCGACGCGATTTCTTCTGGCGCTAGAGGAAATCGCGATTATCGCTGGGGTGATTCTTTCCCTGGTGTGATTCCTTCTGGCGATTTCTTCTGGTGTGATTTCTCTCTGGCGATTTCTCCCTGGTCTACTCGCAACACAGCCACCACAACTGATGAATCATTCATGTGTGTTATGTTGATTGGATCAAAGAAGAGATAGATCTCGATGTCTTGAAGGGCCGAGATTTAGAAAAGAAAGAAGGTTACGTGTGATCTGTGTGATCGAGACTCGGATCAGATCCTTACGATTGAGAGATGGAGGAGATCATCAAGAAGTTGGAACCGACGAAGGTAAGGACTCTAATGGAGCTGATGAAGCTGAGTGCCACGAGGGGCGAGGGGTCAGGATTGGGTTATCCGCAGTCTGTGAAGCTCGATCTCCCTCCTGTGGATCTGAAATTGGACGGACCAGCCACGTACCTGAGTTGGTCTCGTCGAGTCGAGGCTGCTCTAGTAAGGAGAAGGCTAGACGGATACCTAACAGGAGTCAAGGAAGAGCCGAGAAGTGACGGAGCTGAGGCAGATGAGTGGAGGACCACACATGCTCTGCTCTACACCTGGCTATTGAACTCCATGATTCCGAAGGTCGCTTCGTCAGTGGATGGCATTCGAAAGGTAGAGGATATCTGGGCGAAGTTGAAGAGGACCTATGCTAGGGCTGAGAACAACATGAGAGTATTTCAGATCCAGCGCGACATAGAGGCGGTGGTGCAGGGTGATAGATCTATTCAGGAGTACTCCATGGAGCTGGAGCAATTGTGGCAAGATCTTGATCACTTCTCACCTATGTCGAGTTGCAGTGATCCGGGATGCAAGAGCAGGGAGTTCAATGCACAGATGAGGACGATGCAATTCCTGGCTCACCTGAATCCGGCCTTTGATCAAAGAAGATCGGTCTTTCTAGCCCAAGCGAAGATCCCTACGTTGGATGAGGCAGTATCTGCGATGATACAGGAGGAGAGTCGCATGAGGCTGCACTCCGAGTCAGGTGGTCCTCCAGGTGCTCGATCAGCGTTGGCTACTTTGAGCTCAGGTATGACAGGTGCACAAGGGGAGACCCGCAAGTGCTACAATTGTGGGGAAGTGGAACACCTGAGCAGGGCGTGTCCCAAGCCAACTAGAGAGAGAGAGGCAGGTGGGAGAGGGCATCCTGGAGGTCGTGGCCGTGGACGTGGAGGCCGTAAAGGAGGCAGAGGTGGGGGCTACCGGGCACATCTGATGGTAGACCCACATGTTGAGGAGGAGGCATGCTTCACTGAGGAAGAACATGAGTTGTTCGAGATGCTCAAGAGGAAGCAGAGAATGGCAGGAGATGGGGGAAAGAAGGCCATGACAGATGAGACATTCGCATATGATCCCAAGGGTAACTTTGCTACCTTTGCTCATTCTGCCACAGGTACAGCACACTCTGCTACAGGTATTGCACATGCTCTCGCCTCTATACCTCCCACAAGATCACTAAATTGGATCATAGATTCTGGTGCATCTAGACACGTGACAGGGGCATTTAGTGAGTTCACCTCTTACACTCACCTGAGTCCTCCAGAGAGCATTCAGACCGCAGATGGTACAGCCCAGCCGGTGGTTGGTAAGGGTATTGTTAAATGTACCGATTTAGTGACCTTGTCCAATGTATTGCATGCTCCATCATTTCCCGTAAACTTTTTGTCTATCAGTGCTATTATTCTCCTTTGATATTCCTAAGGTGATTTTCACGGAGAAGGAGACGGGCCGGAGACTTGGGACTGGTACGTGGCATAGAGGGTTATGGTACATGGACAGAGGAGGTTTGGATTCAGCACTGACATCTGTGGTAGAGGAGGCTAGAGTAGGAGGTTTTGGGATGACTGTAGAGGAGGTGTTTCTACGGCATCATCGGCGTATGGGTCATCTTTCTTTTTCTGTTTTGAGTTTGTTGTACCCTTCATTGTATGAAAGGGCAATTAAAGAGAAGTTAGTTTGTGATGCATGTGAGTTAGGAAAACATACTAGAAGCTCTTATCATAGTTCTGGGAATAGGAGTTCTAGGGTTTTTGATCTTATTCATTCTGATGTATGGAGGCCTTGTCCGGCAAATACAATCAATGGTTATAGATATTTTGTGACTTTTATTGATTGTTTTTCTCGTGTTACTTGGTTGTATTTGATGAAGAACAAGAGTGATGTACTTACATGTTTCAAAGACTTTCACAAGGCGGTACAAACCCAATATGATGCAGTGGTTAAGGTCCTGAGATCCGACAATGGGACAGAATATACCAACAGGGCATTTGGGGAGTACTTATCTGCACAAGGGATACAGCATCAGACTACTTGCCCATATACACCAGCACAGAATAGGGTAGCAGAACGGAAGAACAGACACTTGTTAGAGGTAGCTCGGTGCATGATGATCTCAATGAATGTCCCAAACTACCTGTGGGGGCAAGCGGTCCTAACAGCTGCTCAGTTGATCAACATGATGCCCTCGAGGATATTAGAATGGAAGTCTCCTTGTGAGATGCTGAAAGGTGACAATGGAGGAGTTCTTCCCTTGAAAGTGTTTGGTTGTGTGTGCTTTGTGAGAGACAACAGACCAACAGTGGGGAAACTGGATCCTAGGGCAGTCAAATGTGTCTTTGTAGGCTACTCTGCCACTCAGAAGGGATATGTGTGTTGGAGCCCAAGAGAAAAGCGATTGTTTGTGAGTATGGATGTGACTTTTCGCGAGTCTGAGCCGTACTATCCCTCGGGAGTGGCCTCGCCCTTTGGTGACTCGCCAGATAATGGAGGGATCGGGCGAGAGGGGGAGAGAAATGAAGAAGAAAGGCCGATTCAGTTAGAGATGATATCGGGTCCTGCTGAGCGAGAAGAAGTGGGTGAGGATGAGTTGGAGGAAGTAGATGTGACAGGAGAAGGAGGAGATAATCAGGATCAGAATCAGGCTCAGGGGGAGATGAGAGTGTACCAGCGAAGGAGAAAGGTGAATGTGCCTATGCCTACAGTACCACTCGTGCCAAGTCCCTCGTCTCGGTCTTCTCCAACTCCTGAGACACCTGCACCATCCACCACAGACTCAGGTGATATGATTCCTCACTCTTCTCCTCCCGTGACATTAAGGAGGACTACTCGCAACAATGCGGGAAATCCTCCTGATCGTTATGGGTTCCCATATAATATTGCCCAGTCTGTTGATTATTCTAACCTCTCACCCACATACGGAGCATTCATTGCATCATTGGACATTGTCTCTATTCCCAAGTGTTGGCAGGTAGCAAAAGAAGACCCAAAGTGGAAGGCAGCTATGCATGAGGAACTAAGGGCTCTTGACAAAAACCGCACATGGGAGTTGGTGCCATTACCTTCCGGGAAAAAGACAATTGGATGCAAGTGGGTTTTCACTGTGAAGCAGAATCCAGACGGGCAGGTTGAGCGCTACAAGGCGCGCTTGGTAGCAAAAGGGTACAGTCAGACCTATGGCATCGACTATGATGAGACCTTTGCACCTGTAGCGAAGATGAGCACCGTCCGGACATTGATCTCATTAGCAGTGAATGGTGAGTGGAAACTACACCAACTAGATGTGAAGAATGCGTTTCTTCATGGGAATCTAGTGGAGGAGGTATACATGGATATACCACCAGGTTTTGGCACAGACAAGACAGTGGGCAAGGTCTGTAGATTGAAGAAGTCTCTCTATGGGCTAAAGCAGTCTCCTCGAGCCTGGTTTGATAGGTTCAGGAGAGCTATGGTAGGTATGGGATACCAACAGATCAATGTTGATCACACTGTGTTCTTTCAACGAAAGGGAGGTCATATTACCATACTTGCAGTCTATGTGGATGATATAATTGTCACAGGAGACGATGAGAGGGAGATTGCCCAACTCAAGGTGAGATTAGGCAAAGAATTCGAGGTAAAGGATCTTGGTATGCTTCGATACTTTCTTGGGATCGAGATATCTCGAGGAGCAGAGGGGATTGTTCTCTCCCAGAGGAAGTACACACTTGATCTTCTTACAGAAACAGGAATGTTGGGGTGCAAACCTGCGATTACACCGATCGACCAAAGGTTCAAACTCAGCGCAGAGGCCGGAGAACCAGTTGATCGCGAGAGATACCAGAGATTGGTAGGCAGATTGATCTATCTGAGTCACACTCGTCCCGATATCTCCTTTGCGGTGAGTGTGGTGAGTCGCTACATGCATGACCCGCGGAAAGGTCATATGGATGCAGTGAATCAGATTCTGAGGTATTTGAAGAGTGCTCCTGAAAAAGGGCTGATTTTCAAGAAGAATGGCCATGTGAACATTGAAGGCTACTGTGACTCTGATTGGGCTAGTTGTGCCGACGATAGGAGATCCACCTCAGGATACTGTATCTTTGTAGGAGGTAACTTGGTCTCTTGGAAGAGCAAGAAGCAGTCCTTGGTGGCAAGATCGACAGCAGAAGCAGAATACAGAGCCATGGCTTTGGGAGTCGCAGAGTTGATGTGGCTAAAAAGTATGTTGGTAGAGTTGAGGTTGGATAAAGGGGTCAAAATGAAATTGTGGTGTGACAACAAGTCAGCCATAAGTATCGCCAACAATCCAGTGCAGCATGATAGAACCAAGCATATTGAGATTGATCGGTTCTTCATCAAAGAAAAGTTGAACAGTGGAATCCTGGAGCTAGGTCACGTTTCAACCAGAGACCAAGCAGCAGATTGTCTAACGAAAGGGCTCAATTCGTTGGACTTAGCTAGAGGATGTGACAAGATGGGCCTAGTGAATATCTATCGCTCATCTTGAGGGGGAGTGTTGAGAATTATTTATATGCTTATGTAGTTTTGGGGTTTTCTAGGGGCCTATGGGAAAATAGATTATTATAGAAGAGTCAAGGGGGTTATTTGTAAGAGTGCATTGTAAAGCTTTATATAAGCCAAAGTCATTAATCAATAATAAAAGGTTTTCTGAATCTAATTAAACAATTGATACCATGACTAATAATGTGGTAAAAAGGAAGCAAAGACCTTGTGCATAGAACATCCTGGTGTAGAGAGCCTTGGCATTCTTGGCACTGAGTCCATAGTCTTCCAAATAATGACTCTAATTCAGACACTGTTTAACAAGGTTTTCAGGTCTTCAGTTAACATTACAAATCACGTGATGAAAAAAGCAAGCACAAAGGTTCATTGCTAGAAAAGATGTCAATTGCTTTGCTTGGGATAAAAGGAAAATGAAGTTTACCATTTGCCACTGTTTTGCAATATAACTCGGCTTCTCTTCCTTTGCAATGCGGACAGAGTGTTTGATTTGCACCACTGACATGACAAAAACCTCAAATTTAAAATGAAAATGAACTACAGATAAGTATAAAAAAGAGAGGCTAAGATAATACCTTATAACAGCTTTGCATCCAAGACAGCTGAGTTGTTTTTTCGCAAATTTCATAATCCCGCTATTTGAAGGAGTTGATATCGAGACCGATCTAGTGTGACTTCCATGTAAAAGCTCCTTGCTTGCATTTTTGAGGATGGGCTCGAATATTCTTAAAAGCGGCTAAAAGTTGTTACACTGTCATTAGTTAGGCTATACCATGCATACCTTAAGAAACAAACTAAATTAGAAAAAGGAACATACCTTGCTGATTTGATTTTCAAGGTAATAGTGAGGATCTATTGGGATGCTATTCTCTAGCACATAGATTGGATCTTCTGACCTTTCATAAGCCTGTGTACAAAAGGTAAACAAGCAAACAATAGGGACATATTATGGGGTTGCAAGAGATCACTTTTTGGGTAACTTCAGAAAAGAAGTTTAATCACACCTTGGCTCCTTTAGCAGCTTTGATAATTACATAAGGGACACGATCTCCTACATTCGGTGCAGTTGCTGCATCCCTCTGTTTGACAAAAGAAAACATTTCACACTGATTCACCCTGTTGATTCTAAGTAAAAAAATAAAAAAGAGATGCTTCTCAAATATACAAGATATGTGAAAACTTCTTATACAACATAGAATACTAAGGTTTGGTTTGATTCACAGACCTAATCATACTGTTTTATATTTGAATAACTGTCTGACCTCGATTATTATCTTTTTGGATAAAGTATGAGGTCTTTGTAGAAGTAATTATGCCAGTAAAAGTTTAAAGAGGAAACAGTATCATGTTCATACTTTTCGCATACGTTCAGCAAGTTCAACATGTGCAGCCTTAACTGCATAATCATCTCCTGTTTTTGTTAAGCCCTGCATCATAATAATTAATTACATTACACGACAATCACGCATATTAATTAAGTTCTTTTGTATACCTCAAAATGGAAGCTCACCTTTGTTATAACCAAGAGAGACAAGTCTATCCGGTTCATCAAAAGATCAGAAATGGTGTTCTTAACATACTGTACTGCACCTGGTACATCTCGGTCTATTAATATCTTGTGAAGGCACTCGGTAACCAAATTTTTTACCAATAAGCAGTTGTCTCTTCTGACAGTTTCTATGCCTGAGAACCAAAAATAAAAAAAGACCATGATTTAATTTATTTGATATCTACAAAAGTTGATGCAAGATTGTTTTGCATTTGCAGATACACCACCTTTTTCATATTTTCAACTGAGATGGAAAATTTGTGGCTAACCAAGAAAATCACAACAATTGTACTTCTAAAATAAACAAGAGTAATCTGCCAAATAAACTATTTTGCACAGTTTAGTTTTCATGACATCCAGCCCAAATTCATTTGAAATGAAGCTAAAAACTGTTAACAGTAGCTGGACCAAAACTTAAATCTGTTATTTTTTTACGAAGTTGATGGTGTTTGTTTGGATTCACCTTCATTTTGTGGTCGTGCCAATTAACTTTTAAATTTCAGCAGCAAATTATAACTGTACGAGATCTTGAGTTGCAAATAAAGGTAAAAAATAGTATTTAGTAGCAAAATCCAATGCTGACAGCTTAGTTCTTACCCTTGGTGTCCATCTTGTCAAACTTCTCTGGATTTGTCCAGTACAAGCCAGCATATCTCTTCTTGCTAATTAGTAGGTAGGGAAAATATACCTTCTCAAATTCCAGTTTAATGGGCTTCAAAGAGGTCATTCAAATTTCAGGAGAAAAATATAAGTTTGATCTCAATAAAATGTAGTTAATAAAATATTACTGTAGAATTCAAATCAAATAAGTTTCTTTTAACAGCAATCACATTGTACTAATTAAATATTCAACAACTGCCAGCATATATTTATGGGGCAATACCTGTAGACCCCCCGACCCCAACACACTCCCCAAATTTTTTTTCAAATGGTTAAACACACCCCCAAACTTTGATTTTGTGAAAATTTCACCCCTCCAGTTGAATTTCAAAAGGCATAGAAGGAATTTGTTCATCTAAAAGTTTATAATTCTAGACAAAATACAACAGGAAGGGTAAAATTGTCATAAAATAGAAGTTTTTTGTGGAGGGGGGGAGGTTGTTTGTCCATTTGATAGGTTTTGGGGGTCTAGACGTATTACCACTATATTTATTTATCTTATGTGAATAGTTAAGAGTCTTAACTAATCTTACCTGGAACACCTGAAGCTTGTTATTTTTGTGCTGTCACAATCATGAATTAGATGTTTTTTATTTGAAGGAGATACCTTAGTAAATGTACCACTGATGAATTCTGCAGCTTCTCTTCCCAATTTCATGGCAGCGTCTACAGTTGTCACACCAAATTGCACCATCACAGAATCCGTGTCTCCATAAACAATCTAACAATTTAAGATCAATAACCCACTTATAAGAAACTTGAGAAATTCTTGTAATTTGTTATACGTACCTCTGCATTGTGCTCATAGCCTGCCATAGTGGTGAACTTCTCTTCCACAATTTTCTTTGTATGTTCAATCATCTGTCGACCTTAAACAAAGAGAGAAAACAATTGACCAAAGCAGTGATATATCATTTTTCTTTGATATCTATTTGTTTATTTAAAGTTATTACCATAGCTTGTCACACTAGAAGAGATCTCCAGGCAAGGCAGTTGACCGACTGTTGCTCCAGTGAAACCATAAACTGAGTTTGCACTTATCTATACATAAGAAAGAGAATTAGTATTTTCTGAATTTTGAAGTATAATTCTAAATGTAAATTAACATAATTACTTTCAGTGCCAGCTGTCGACCATCAAGAACAGCTCTCTCAAAAGGATCTTTTGCTTCCTAGACAAAAATTGACGATATAAAAATAAAAATTACAAGATCAGGATTCCACAATTCATGTTAACTGAAGCGTTCTTTAATATTACGCACCTTCAAATCTGCTTTGGCCCTTTTGCGGGCACCAATTAGTTCTTCCAGGATTTCTGGCAGTATACCCTAAAAGGTAATGGAACATGGAACATTGTATTATCACTAAGAAATGCTTGTAGATATTTGTTGCAAAAAAAAAAAATTAACTGTATGTGCATCCTTTTACCTTTTGCACCTCAGGTTTGACAAATATTTCATTGGAAGGGGTTTTGTTAAAACTTTCTGGTGGTAAATTTAGCCTTCGAGCATCCTCTGGGGTGACCTTAAAATGAAAGCAGAAAAGAAGGCTTAATTAGAAACTGTTATGTTTAACAGAATTAAGAATATTGAAGGTCATTCTTGTACTTACAAGGGTACAATAACATAGATTATATGCCATCATAATGGAAGGATACAAAGAAGCAAAATCGAGAGTAGCAATAGGCTTCTCATAAAATCCAGCCTTCGCCTCCAAAACCTACCAAAATTGAGAGCTAATTATTACTATTACAAGGAGCTACAACAATAGTGGTAACCTATTGTTCTTCCAAAATCTTAGGTTCATAGAATACAAGTATGCATAATGCATAACTTGGATGTAATCATTAAAATTTACTGGTTCTCTTTATTCTTCCAAAAAAAGAACTTACTGTTGCCCCCTCAAAAGTGTCTGAAGCAGAGCCCTGACTTTTGATATTTGGTATAACGAGATTTTTTTGCTTTGCCTTTCTGAGTAGCTGTGAAAGAACCTACATAGATCATTTAGTGTTAGATTACTAAAATGATCACTTTCTAGACTATGATTTAGCAAAAAGGTTTTACCTTGATGCTCTGACCCCTTGATAGAAGAAATGAGATGGGCACACCAGTGACTCTTGCCATTTCAACATAGTTGTATATATACATTAATTTGTCCAAGAGACGCTGTGGCAGATATGCATCCTGGTATTGTAATATGAAAGTACTGAACAAAATATTCACTGCCATGAAGACATCGAAAGTGAAATGATGTTATTCGTAGAATAGGTGTGATCCTATAATCAGGGAGAATCAACTAACCTTCAAGCAATAGACAGCAAGACGCCTTCTTGTCTCAGCATTACCATTTTGAAGATCTGATATTATTGAATGATGAACATCCTCTTTCTGCATAACACAAAGATAACCAAACATACTTTCTCAATAACAGATAAGAGGAGCAACATAAAAGATCAGCACTTCAAAAGATAAACATGTTGGAAACATACTTGTTCTCCCAAGAAATGTGCTGACACAGAATTCAGTGAGTAGGAACTGAGCTTGTAATCCCTTTGCATAGCCTGTAATATACAGTTATACACCAAAACAAAGGGCGAAGCCAAATATAGAAAACTGAAGGTACTAATAAAATCTTCGAGATATTTAACCTGTAGAAGATCAAATTGAACTCTCCCTTCAATGGTTATTTCTTTGCTTTCACGCACACCATACTGCCTGGATTGGTTCAATAAGTCTGTTGTGAGAATTCAGAATCAACGGGAAAGATAATAAATGTAAAAAATCTATCACTCTTTTCAATTTGTAGAGCTCAATGCAGGATCATTCAAACAAGACTGCTTTGCCCTTTTCTTATAAATAGCTACGAAAGACCTAAAAAATATCTGCAACAACCCCCTAATTTAAGGACCTCATCTGACATATAAAAACTACATCTTGCAATACTAATTATTCAAAATTCTTCTAAGGTTAAGTGGGAAGTTCTACATTAAATTTACCTTGAAGAGAATGTCGCATCACGAACCCGAACCCGACTATTTCTAACGCGACCAAGGATTGGAAACTCTGCTATCTTAAGCACTTCAGCTCTCTACAAAAAAAAAGAGTAAATAGAGAAATACATGCACAACTATCTGCACCAATATGCGCAATAAATAAATAATACAGAACTTGGAAAATGCACCTCGAGAAGATATGGAAGGTCAAACTTGCAGATGTTGTATCCTATTATGATATCTGGATCAATTTCACGGATGAAGTCCTACATAGTTGCATGAAGGCATGAATGAATACATTATAGCAGATCTTTCTTAATAGTAAATCATTCACTAAGTAAATAACTAACCCTCCAAGCAAGTAAAACATCTCTCTCGGTATCAAATGACATCACATCAACTCCAACTATAGGTGAGCATGACTTCAAAGTCATAACATTTTGTATTAACGGCCGATCACTACCTTGTAGAGTCACCAAGTTCGCAATCTACTCGAACATAGAAACAAGCCACCAAATTTTAGTGTGAGACTAGGAACACATTTTAAAATGTATTATGTACAGATCTAATTAGTAAGTAACCTGTATAACAGGATCATGAGTAGGTTCTGGAAATAGACCCTTTCGTCCAGCACACTCTATATCGAAACTTAGAATACGAAATGGTGCCATTTTAGAGTGCTCTCCTTCTGGTGCATGGCTTATCAAATCTGAATATCTTTTCAATGCAATTAAGGAAGAAAATTGCTTAAACATGTTATTGACAAGATTATTATGAATCACATCTTGACTAATATCTTTTCAATTCAATTGGGAACTGCACAAAGAATGGTGGCTCAACAAGACGATAACTATGAGAAGTCACTACAAAAACAGAACTCTGCAGTTGCAGCATCAATTATGACAGTACCAGTTCTTGTGTTGTCAGTTAATTTTGTACCCTAAATATGAGAATAGCAGTCAGTACTATTACAACCATGTACCACTGTACCAAGGATTAACCACTCTTGCTGTCTGAGTTTGCTAAGCAAGATAATACTTAAAAAATTGGCCACTTCAGTGAATACTTCCAGATTTTTAATTAAGAAGGATACAAGGAATCAACTTCAAGTTGGCAGTAGGACATAATCTTAGCACCTTTTTTGTACTTGCCAGAAGGAACCTCAATCCAATTACCACCTACTATATTACAATCTATCATAAAACGGAGTGCGAAAAGAATGTTGCTTTCATAAGTTACAAAGCTCTTTGATCCGAGGCCATCTATCATTATTCCTCTCTCAAGTATCCCTGCAAAAGTTCAATTAAATTATTTTTTTGTTATTTGAAATAATACGAATTTGGCATAGCATCTGTGAAAAATTTAGGTTCCTCTTTTATTATATAGTCACTTCGTTTTTCATTTGGTCTCAACTCTCAAGTGTTTCTGGGGTATGGATACTATAATAATTTTCCAAGTCGTCAAGGGTCTACAAATGTCCAGTAGAGACAAACCAAGTCAACAACGACATCAACAAACCCTTTATTCCCAAATAAATTGGAGTAGGCAGAAATGAAACCTGATCTGAAATTAAAAATCAATATAAATAATAGTAATATAATAAATAGTAAAATAGTAGTAAAAATAGAAATATAGTGATGATAATAATAATGCTAATAATAATAATACGCTATTGTACAAATCATAAGTTTAGACTAGCGCTCTACGTCGTTAATCATGAACTAAAGTCGTATAACAATTTCACTACTAAAAATTAGTGTCACGGTTCGGATATGTGAATCGCTGACTTCCATGCACTCCTATCTGACGCCAACTCTTTGGAGACATTTTATGCATTTAAGTTCTTTTTATACAGCTTCATCTCATGTCAATTTCGGTCAATTCCTACATTTTCTCGTGCTTTTGATGCGACTTAAAACTTCACTACGTACCGATACATCAAAAGGCCTCCGTTGAATATGCTCATACCATCTCAAAAGATGTGCAATGTTGGTGTGTGAAAAGCCAACAAAGCAAGAATGGAGGCTCAAATATCTAGAGCCCCAACCCAAATCAAAGGCCCCAAAATGCCAAAATTTGTGCGATGTTGATGTGTGAAAAGCCAGTAGAGCAAGAATGGAGGCCCAAATACCTAGAGCCTCAACCCAAATCAAAGGCCCCAAAATTCCAAAATATGTGCGATGTTGGTGTGTGAAAAGCCAGCAAAGCAAGAATGGAGGCCCAAATATCTAGAGCCCCAACCCAAATCAAAGACCACTAAATGCCGAAATATGTGCGATGTTGATGTGTGAAAAGCCAGCAAAGAAAGAATAGAGGCCCAAATACCTAAAGCCTCAACTCAAATCAAAGGCTCCAAAATGCCGAAACAAAACCAGGAGTGGAGTGCCTATGGCTCTTTGGTTACCCAAAGGGCTGGTGATGAGCTAAATATTTTATAGTGGCTAGTAAAAGGAAATGGATCCGTTGCTAGGTAATGACAGCGTGCTATCATTATTTTTATGACATGTAGGTCTCACAAAATATAATAATAAAAAATTATCTCGTCAGTTAAATGTGATCATTCAAAATTAAACCAATCGTTGTTATTGTTTATGACAGCGACGTGCCATTACACATACGAATCCTCTAGTAAAACTCTTGACTGTTGGTTCTGGTAACTTGGTGCTGGAAAGTTACAGTTGGAAAAATTAACTTTTAACGATAATTATTAAGCATTTTGAACAAGTTTCTCTTCAATCGATGCAACACGAACCTTGTCACGTATATTGTCATTTCTAATGCGATCCCTTCTTATATGCCCACATATCCACCGTAACATGCACATCTTTGCCACGCTCATCTTTTGTATGTGTTGCCATTTAATAGCACAACATTTTATTCCATACAACATTACAAGTCTGACCACTGTCTTATAGAACTTATGTTTCAACCTTTGTGAGACCTTATCGCACAAGATGTCAGATGTTTGTCACCATTTTATCCAACCCGCTCTTAATTCTATGGCAAACATCTTCATCGATCTCACCATCACTCTGTAGCATCGATCTCAAATATCGAAAGGTATGTCTTTTAGGCACTACTTGTTTATCTAAATTGACATCTTCATCTTCTAATCGAACGCCACTAAACTTGTACTTCATATACTCGATCTTACTCCTACTAAGTCTAAAACCAAGTTTAATAAAAGCAGGCGTCTCAGGGCCCTCGTTAATAACAAAGAGAAAAAACAAATATAGGGACCACATTGAACATGACCTTCATTAAAAGACACTTTGAACTTTCTACTATCTTTCATTTCTACACTTACCACGGCAGCTTGCAACCATAGTTGGCAATGCAACCACTATCTTTAGAAAAGGTTGTAACTGTTGAGGTTGGTAGTACATGATGCTCTTCCTTTGCACTAACTCAATCCTCTTTACAAATCGCGGAACATTACAGTTTCTGTTTGATTCCTTCATTCTTCCCTGTTATTAAATATAAGAAAACAATAAGATGTGTTGTGCAGGAACAGCTTATGAAAAAAAGATGGTATATGTAGCATGAAGTACCTCCAAGGCTTGGTGGAATCGTGATATGTCATCAGGTCCCATACCAGGTGGACAACATATGTAGAAGTATGGCTCAAATCCATGCACATGACAGCACACACTGTGACCTGTAAAACCATAAGATTCTTACTTCTAGAAAAAAATTATTGGCTGAAGGTAATAGATAATTCTCAGAACCTAAAACCAAGTGGCCAGATCAACACTTGTTCATTGTAGAAAGCACAAGCTAGTTAAACTCATCACACTTACAGTCTTGTAGTTAAAAATACATGCTAAAGTGGGTAATTCAACAGATAAAAATAGTTCTTAAAGTTACAG
>CAXKVX010003618.1:0-40287 GCA_964058865.1 Eleocharis quinqueflora | reverse complement strand
GAGAAGTGTTTCTGATTTGAGTACTTCATTTATGGGTGGTAGTCATTCAAGAAAACACCACAAAGAATCTTATCCTATTACGAGAATTGTTTTTGATACAAATACTTCATTTATGGTTGGTAAACATTCAAGAAAATACCACAAAGCATCTTATCCTGCTACAAGAAGTGATTCTGATTTGCGTACTTCATTTATGGGTGGTAGTTATTCAAGAAAATACCACAAAGCATCTTATCCTGCTACAAGAAGTGTTTCTGATCTGCGTACTTTTTATGGGTGGTACTTATTCAAGAAAACACCACAAAGCATCTTATCCTACTACGAGAAGTGCTTCGGAACTGATTACTTCATTTATATTGGTAAACTTTCATGAAACCACCATGAAGAAGCACAGAATACCACTGTAAGGCTTTATGTCAGTTTACTTCATTTAAGGGTGGTAAACATTCAAGTAAACACCACAAAGCATCTTATACTGCTACGAGAAGCATTTCTGATCCGAGCACATCATTTATGGGTGGTAACCTTTCAAGAAAACTCCAAACCTTTCGGGAAACCACCACAAAGAAGCATGGAATACCAATCTAAGTGCTTCATGTCTGATTACTTCATTTTTGTGTGGTAAACATTCAAAAAACACCACAAAGCATCTTAGCCTACTACGAGAAGTGTTTCTGATTTGAGTACTTCATTTATGGGTGGTAGTCATTCAAGAAAACACCACAAAGAATCTTATCCTATTACGAGAATTGTTTTTGATACAAATACTTCATTTATGGTTGGTAAACATTCAAGAAAATACCACAAAGCATCTTATCCTGCTACAAGAAGTGATTCTGATTTGCGTACTTCATTTATGGGTGGTAGTTATTCAAGAAAACACCACAAAGCATCTTATCCTACTACGAGAAGTGCTTGTTATCTGATTACTTCATTTATATTGGTAAACTTTCATGAAACCACCATGAAGAAGCACAGAATACCACTGTAAGGCTTCATGTCAGTTTACTTCATTTAAGGGTGGTAAACATTCAAGAAAACACCACAAAGCATCTTATACTGCTACGAGAAGCATTTCTGATCCGAGCACATCATTTATGGGTGATAACCTTTCAAGAAAACTCCAAACCTTTCGGGAAACCACCACAAAGAAGCATGGAATACCAATCTAAGTGCTTTATGTCTGATTACTTAATTTATGTGTGGTAAACATTCAAAAAACACCACAAAGCATCTTAGCCTACTACGAGAAGTGTTTCTGATTTGAGTACTTCATTTATGGGTGGTAGTCATTGAAGAAAACACCACACAACATCTTAGCCTAGTACGAGAAGTGTTTCTGATTTGCGTACTACATTTATGGGAGGTAGTTATTCAAGAAAACACCACAAAGCATATTATCCTACTACGAGAAGTGCTTCTGATCTGATTACTTCATTTATATTGGAAAACTTTCAGGAAACCACCACAAAGAAGCATAGAATACCAATCTAAGTGCTTCATGTCTGATTACTTCATTTATGTGTGGTAAACATTCAAAAAACACCACAAAACATCTTATACTGCTACGAGAAGCATTTCTGATCCGAGCACATCATTTATGGGTGGTAACCTTTCATGAAAACTCCAAACCTTTCGGGAAACCACCACAAAGAAGCATGGAATACCAATCTAAGTGCTTCATGTCTGATTACTTCATTTATGTGTGATAAACATTCAAAAAACACCACAAAGCATCTTAGCCTACTACGGGAAGTGTTTCTGATTTGAGTACTTCATTTATGGGTGGTAGTCATTCAAGAAAATACCACAAAGAATCTTATCCTATTACGAGAATTGTTTTTGATACAAATACTTCATTTATGGGTGGTAAACATTCAAGAATATACCACAAAGCATCTTATCCTGCTACAAGAAGTGATTCTGATTTGCGTACTTCATTTATGGGTGGTAGTTATTCAAGAAAACAACACAAAGCATCTTATCCTACTACGAGAAGTGCTTGTGATCTGATTACTTCATTTATATTGGTAAACTTTCATGAAACCACCATGAAGAAGCAGAGAATACCACTTTAAGGCTTCATGTCAGTTTACTTCATTTAAGGGTGGTAAACATTCAAGAAAACACCACAAAGCATCTTATACTGCTACGAGAAGCATTTCTGATCCGACACATCATTTATGGGTGGTAACCTTTCAAGAAAACTCCAAACCTTTCGGGAAACCACCACAAAGAAGCATGGAATACCAATCTAAGTGCTTCATGTCTGATTACTTCATTTTTGTGTGGTAAACATTCAAAAAACACCACAAAGCATCTTAGCCTACTACGAGAAGTGTTTCTGATTTGATTACTTCATTTATGGGTGGTAGTCATTCAAGAAAACACCACAAAGAATCTTATCCTATTACGAGAATTGTTTTTGATACAAATACTTCATTTATGGGTGGTAAACATTCAAGAAAATACCACAAAGCATCTTATCCTGCTACAAGAAGTGATTCTGATTTTCGTACTTCATTTATGGGTGGTAGTTATTCAAGAAAACACCACAAAGCATCTTATCCTACTACGAGAAGTGCTTGTTATCTGATTACTTCATTTATATTGGTAAACTTTCATGAAACCACCATGAAGAAGCACAGAATACCACTGTAAGGCTTCATGTCAGTTAACTTCATTTAAGGGTGGTAAACATTCAAGAAAACACCACAAAGCATCTTATACTGCTACGAGAAGCATTTCTGATCCGAGCACATCATTTATGGGTGATAACCTTTCAAGAAAACTCCAAACCTTTCGGGAAACCACCACAAAGAAGCATGGAATACCAATCTAAGTGCTTTATGTCTGATTACTTAATTTATGTGTGGTAAACATTCAAAAAACACCACAAAGCATCTTAGCCTACTACGAGAAGTGTTTCTGATTTGAGTACTTCATTTATGGGTGGTAGTCATTCAAGAAAACACCACAAAGAATCTTATCCTATTACGAGAATTGTTTTTGATACAAATACTTCATTTATGGTTGGTAAACATTCAAGAAAATACCACAAAGCATCTTATCCTGCTACAAGAAGTGATTCTGATTTGCGTACTTCATTTATGGGTGGTAGTTATTCAAGAAAACACCACAAAGCATCTTATCCTACTACGAGAAGTGCTTGTTATCTGATTACTTCATTTATATTGGTAAACTTTTATGAAACCACCATGAAGAAGCACAGAATACCACTGTAAGGCTTCATGTCAGTTTACTTCATTTAGGGGTGGTAAACATTCAAGAAAACACCACAAAGCATCTTATACTGCTACGAGAAGCATTTCTGATCCGAGCACATCATTTATGGGTGGTAACCTTTCAATAAAACTCCAAACCTTTCAGGAAACCACCGCAAAGAAGCATAGAATACCAATCTAAGTGCTTCATGTCTGATTACTTCATTTATGTGTGGTAAACATTCAAAAAACACCACAAAACTTCTTACCTTACTACGAGAAGTGTTTGTGATCTGATTACTTAATTTATATTGGTAAACCTTCATAAAACCATCATGAAGAAGCACAGAATACCACTCTAAGTGCTTCATGTCAGTTTACTTAATTTAAGGGTGGTAACATTCAAGAAAACACCACAAAGCATATTATACTACTACAAGAATCGTTTCTGATCCGAGTACATCATTTATGGGCGGTAACCTTTCAAAAAAACTCCAAACCTTTCCGAAAACCACCACAAAGAAGCATAGAATACCAATCTAAGTGCTTCATGTTTGATTACTTCATTTATGCATGGTAAACAATCAAGAAAATAGCACAAAGCATCTTATCCTGCTACAAGAAGTGTTTCTGAATCGAGTACTTCATTTATGGGTGGTAGTCATTCAAGAAAACACCACAAAGCATCTTATCCTATTACGAGAATTGTTTCTGATCCAAATACTTCATTTATGGGTGGTAAACATTCAAGAAAATACCACAAAGCATCTTATCCTGCTACAAGAAGTGATTCTGATTTGCGTACTTCATTTATGGGTGGTAGTTATTCATGAAAACACCACAAAGCATCTTATTCTACTACGAGAAGTGCTTGTTATCTGATTACTTCATTTATATTGGTAAACTTTCATGAAACCACCATGAAGAAGCACAGAATACCACTGTAAGGCTTCATGTCAGTTTACTTCATTTAAGGGTGGTAAACATTCAAGAAAACACCACAAAGCATCTTATACTGCTACGAGAAGCATTTCTGATCCGAGCACATCATTTATGGGTGGTAACCTTTCAATAAAACTCCAAACCTTTCAGGAAACCACCGCAAAGAAACATAGAATACCAATCTAAGTGCTTCATGTCTGATTACTTCATTTATGTGTGGTAAACATTCAAAAAACACCACAAAACTTCTTACCTTACTACGAGAAGTGTTTGTGATCTGATTACTTAATTTATATTGGTAAACCTTCATAAAACCATCATGAAGAAGCACAGAATACCACTCTAAGTGCTTCATGTCAGTTTACTTAATTTAAGGGTGGTAACATTCAAGAAAACACCACAAAGCATATTATACTACTACAAGAATCGTTTCTGATCCGAGTACATCATTTATGGGCGGTAACCTTTCAAAAAAACTCCAAACCTTTCCGAAAACCACCACAAAGAAGCATAGAATACCAATCTAAGTGCTTCATGTTTGATTACTTCATTTATGCATGGTAAACAATCAAGAAAATAGCACAAAGCATCTTATCCTGCTACAAGAAGTGTTTCTGAATCGAGTACTTCATTTATGGGTGGTAGTCATTCAAGAAAACACCACAAAGCATCTTATCCTATTACGAGAATTGTTTCTGATCCAAATACTTCATTTATGGGTGGTAAACATTCAAGAAAATACCACAAAGCATCTTATCCTGCTACAAGAAGTGATTCTGATTTGCGTACTTCATTTATGGGTGGTAGTTATTCATGAAAACACCACAAAGCATCTTATTCTACTACGAGAAGTGCTTGTTATCTGATTACTTCATTTATATTGGTAAACTTTCATGAAACCACCATGAAGAAGCACAGAATACCACTGTAAGGCTTCATGTCAGTTTACTTCATTTAAGGGTGGTAAACATTCAAGAAAACACCACAAAGCATCTTATACTGCTACGAGAAGCATTTCTGATCCGAGCACATCATTTATGGGTGGTAACCTTTCAATAAAACTCCAAACCTTTCAGGAAACCACCGCAAAGAAACATAGAATACCAATCTAAGTGCTTCATGTCTGATTACTTCATTTATGTGTGGTAAACATTCAAAAAACACCACAAAACATCTTAGCTTACTACGAGAAGTGTTTGTGATCTGATTACTTAATTTATATTGGTAAACCTTCATGAAACCATCATGAAGAAGCACAGAATACCACTCTAAGTGCTTCATGTCAGTTTACTTAATTTAAGGGTGGTAACATTCAAGAAAACATCACAAAGCATATTATACTACTACAAGATTCGTTTCTGATCCGAGTACATCATTTATGGGCGGTAACCTTTCAAAAAAACTCCAAACCTTTCCGAAAACCACCACAAAGAAGCATAGAATACCAATCTAAGTGCTTCATGTTTGATTACTTCATTTATGCATGGTAAACAATCAAGAAAATAGCACAAAGCATCTTATCCTGCTACAAGAAGTGTTTCTGAATCGAGTACTTCATTTATGGGTGGTAGTCATTCAAGAAAACACCACAAAGCATCTTATCCTACTACGAGAATTGTTTCTGATACAATTACTTCATTTATGGATGGTAGCCTTTCAATAGAACTCCACAAAGCATCATAACCTACTACGAGAAGTGATTCTTCTTCGAATGCTTCATTTAATGGTGGCAACCTTTTACTAAAACACCACGGAGAAGAATAGAATTCCACTAAGTGCTTCATGTCTGATTACAACATTTATGTGTGGTAACATTCATGAAAACACCACAAAGCATCTACTACGAGAAGTGTTTCTGATTTGAGCACTTCATTTATGGGTGGTAGTCATTGAAGAAAACACCACACAACATCTTAGCCTAGTACGAGAAGTGTTTCTGATTTGCGTACTACATTTATGGGAGGTAGTTATTCAAGAAAACACCACAAAGCATATTATCCTACTACGAGAAGTGCTTCTGATCTGATTACTTCATTTATATTGGAAAACTTTCAGGAAACCACCACAAAGAAGCATAGAATACCAATCTAAGTGCTTCATGTCTGATTACTTCATTTATGTGTGGTAAACATTCAAAAAACACCACAAAACATCTTACCTTACTACGAGAAGTGTTTGGGATTTGAGTACTTCATTTATGGGTGGTAGTCATTCAAGAAAACACCACAAAGCATCTTATCCTATTACGAGAATTGTTTTTGATCCAAATACTTCATTTATGGGTGGTAAACATTCAAGAAAATACCACAAAGCATCTTATCCTGCTACAAGAAGTGATTCTGATTTGCGTACTTCATTTATGGGTGGTAGTTATTCAAGAAAACACCACAAAGCATCTTATCCTACTACGAGAAGTGCTTGTTATCTGATTACTTCATTTATATTGGTAAACTTTCATGAAACCACCATGAAGAAGCACAGAATACCACTGTAAGGCTTCATGTCAGTTTACTTCATTTAGGGGTGGTAAACATTCAAGAAAACACCACAAAGCATCTTATACTGCTACGAGAAGCATTTCTGATCCGAGCACATCATTTATGGGTGGTAACCTTTCAATAAAACTCCAAACCTTTCAGGAAACCACCGCAAAGAAGCATAGAATACCAATCTAAGTGCTTCATGTCTGATTACTTCATTTATGTGTGGTAAACATTCAAAAAACACCACAAAACTTCTTACCTTACTACGAGAAGTGTTTGTGATCTGATTACTTAATTTATATTGGTAAACCTTCATGAAACCATCATGAAGAAGCACAGAATACCACTCTAAGTGCTTCATGTCAGTTTACTTAATTTAAGGGTGGTAACATTCAAGAAAACACCACAAAGCATATTATACTACTACAAGAATCGTTTCTGATCCGAGTACATCATTTATGGGCGGTAACCTTTCAAAAAAACTCCAAACCTTTCCGAAAACCACCACAAAGAAGCATAGAATACCAATCTAAGTGCTTCATGTTTGATTACTTCATTTATGCATGGTAAACAATCAAGAAAATAGCACAAAGCATCTTATCCTGCTACAAGAAGTGTTTCTGAATCGAGTACTTCATTTATGGGTGGTAGTCATTCAAGAAAACACCACAAAGCATCTTATCCTACTACGAGAATTGTTTCTGATACAATTACTTCATTTATGGATGGTAGCCTTTCAATAGAACTCCACAAAGCATCATAACCTACTACGAGAAGTGATTCTTCTTCGAATGCTTCATTTAATGGTGGCAACCTTTTACTAAAACACCACGGAGAAGAATAGAATTCCACTAAGTGCTTCATGTCTGATTACAACATTTATGTGTGGTAACATTCATGAAAACACCACAAAGCATCTACTACGAGAAGTGTTTCTGATTTGAGCACTTCATTTATGGGTGGTAGTCATTGAAGAAAACACCACACAACATCTTAGCCTAGTACGAGAAGTGTTTCTGATTTGCGTACTACATTTATGGGAGGTAGTTATTCAAGAAAACACCACAAAGCATATTATCCTACTACGAGAAGTGCTTCTGATCTGATTACTTCATTTATATTGGAAAACTTTCAGGAAACCACCACAAAGAAGCATAGAATACCAATCTAAGTGCTTCATGTCTGATTACTTCATTTATGTGTGGTAAACATTCAAAAAACACCACAAAACATCTTACCTTACTACGAGAAGTGTTTGGGATTTGAGTACTTCATTTATGGGTGGTAGTCATTCAAGAAAACACCACAAAGCATCTTATCCTATTACGAGAATTGTTTTTGATCCAAATACTTCATTTATGGGTGGTAAACATTCAAGAAAATACCACAAAGCATCTTATCCTGCTACAAGAAGTGATTCTGATTTGCGTACTTCATTTATGGGTGGTAGTTATTCAAGAAAACACCACAAAGCATCTTATCCTACTACGAGAAGTGCTTGTTATCTGATTACTTCATTTATATTGGTAAACTTTCATGAAACCACCATGAAGAAGCACAGAATACCACTGTAAGGCTTCATGTCAGTTTACTTCATTTAGGGGTGGTAAACATTCAAGAAAACACCACAAAGCATCTTATACTGCTACGAGAAGCATTTCTGATCCGAGCACATCATTTATGGGTGGTAACCTTTCAATAAAACTCCAAACCTTTCAGGAAACCACCGCAAAGAAGCATAGAATACCAATCTAAGTGCTTCATGTCTGATTACTTCATTTATGTGTGGTAAACATTCAAAAAACACCACAAAACTTCTTACCTTACTACGAGAAGTGTTTGTGATCTGATTACTTAATTTATATTGGTAAACCTTCATGAAACCATCATGAAGAAGCACAGAATACCACTCTAAGTGCTTCATGTCAGTTTACTTAATTTAAGGGTGGTAACATTCAAGAAAACACCACAAAGCATATTATACTACTACAAGAATCGTTTCTGATCCGAGTACATCATTTATGGGCGGTAACCTTTCAAAAAAACTCCAAACCTTTCCGAAAACCACCACAAAGAAGCATAGAATACCAATCTAAGTGCTTCATGTTTGATTACTTCATTTATGCATGGTAAACAATCAAGAAAATAGCACAAAGCATCTTATCCTGCTACAAGAAGTGTTTCTGAATCGAGTACTTCATTTATGGGTGGTAGTCATTCAAGAAAACACCACAAAGCATCTTATCCTATTACGAGAATTGTTTCTGATCCAAATACTTCATTTATGGGTGGTAAACATTCAAGAAAATACCACAAAGCATCTTATCCTGCTACAAGAAGTGATTCTGATTTGCGTACTTCATTTATGGGTGGTAGTTATTCATGAAAACACCACAAAGCATCTTATTCTACTACGAGAAGTGCTTGTTATCTGATTACTTCATTTATATTGGTAAACTTTCATGAAACCACCATGAAGAAGCACATAATACCACTGTAAGGCTTCATGTCAGTTTACTTCATTTAAGGGTGGTAAACATTCAAGAAAACACCACAAAGCATCTTATACTGCTACGAGAAGCATTTCTGATCCGAGCACATCATTTATGGGTGGTAACCTTTCAATAAAACTCCAAACCTTTCAGGAAACCACCGCAAAGAAGCATAGAATACCAATCTAAGTGCTTCATGTCTGATTACTTCATTTATGTGTGGTAAACATTCAAAAAACACCACAAAACATCTTAGCTTACTACGAGAAGTGTTTGTGATCTGATTACTTAATTTATATTGGTAAACCTTCATGAAACCATCATGAAGAAGCACAGAATACCACTCTAAGTGCTTCATGTCAGTTTACTTAATTTAAGGGTGGTAACATTCAAGAAAACACCACAAAGCATATTATACTACTACAAGAATCGTTTCTGATCCGAGTACATCATTTATGGGCGGTAACCTTTCAAAAAAACTCCAAACCTTTCCGAAAACCACCACAAAGAAGCATAGAATACCAATCTAAGTGCTTCATGTTTGATTACTTCATTTATGCATGGTAAACAATCAAGAAAATAGCACAAAGCATCTTATCCTGCTACAAGAAGTGTTTCTGAATCGAGTACTTCATTTATGGGTGGTAGTCATTCAAGAAAACACCACAAAGCATCTTATCCTACTACGAGAATTGTTTCTGATACAATTACTTCATTTATGGATGGTAGCCTTTCAATAGAACTCCACAAAGCATCATAACCTACTACGAGAAGTGATTCTTCTTCGAATGCTTCATTTAATGGTGGCAACCTTTTACTAAAACACCACGGAGAAGAATAGAATTCCACTAAGTGCTTCATGTCTGATTACAACATTTATGTGTGGTAACATTCATGAAAACACCACAAAGCATCTACTACGAGAAGTGTTTCTGATTTGAGCACTTCATTTATGGGTGGTAGTCATTGAAGAAAACACCACACAACATCTTAGCCTAGTACGAGAAGTGTTTCTGATTTGCGTACTACATCTATGGGAGGTAGTTATTCAAGAAAACACCACAAAGCATATTATCCTACTACGAGAAGTGCTTCTGATCTGATTACTTCATTTATATTGGAAAACTTTCAGGAAACCACCACAAAGAAGCATAGAATACCAATCTAAGTGCTTCATGTCTGATTACTTCATTTATGTGTGGTAAACATTCAAAAAACACCACAAAACATCTTACCTTACTACGAGAAGTGTTTGGGATTTGAGTACTTCATTTATGGGTGGTAGTCATTCAAGAAAACACCACAAAGCATCTTATCCTATTACGAGAATTGTTTTTGATCCAAATACTTCATTTATGGGTGGTAAACATTCAAGAAAATACCACAAAGCATCTTATCCTGCTACAAGAAGTGATTCTGATTTGCGTACTTCATTTATGGGTGGTAGTTATTCAAGAAAACACCATAAAGCATCTTATCCTACTACGAGAAGTGCTTGTGATCTGATTGCTTCATTTATATTGGTAAACTTTCATGAAACCACCATGAAGAAGCACAGAATACCACTGTAAGGCTTCATGTCAGTTTACTTCATTTAAGGGTGGTAAACATTCAAGAAAACACCACAAAGCATCTTATACTGCTACGAGAAGCATTTCTGATCCGAGCACATCATTTATGGGTGGTAACCTTTCAAGAAAACTCCAAACCTTTCAGGAAACCACCACAAAGAAGCCTAGAATACCAATCTAAGTGCTTCATGTCTGATTGCTTCATTTATGTGTGGTAAACATTTCAAAAATACCACAAAACATCTTACCTTACTACGAGAAGTGTTTGGGATTTGAGTACTTCATTTATGGGTGGTAGTCATTCAAGAAAACACCACAAAGCATCTTATCCTATTACGAGAATTGTTTCTGATCCACATACTTCATTTATGGGTGGTAAACAATCAAGAAAATACCACAAAGCATCCTATCCTGCTACAAGAAGTGTTTCTGATCTGCGTACTTTTTATGGGTGGTACTTATTCAAGAAAACACCACAAAGCATCTTATCCTACTACGAGAAGTGCTTCGGAACTGATTACTTCATTTATATTTGTAAACTTTCATGAAACCAACATAAAGAAGCACAGAATACCACTGTAAGTGCTTCATGTCAGTTTACTTCATTTAAGGGTGGTAAACATTCAAGAAAACACCACAAAGCATTTTATACTACTACGAGAAGCGTTTATGACCCGAGCACATCATTTATAGGTGGTAACCATTCAAACAAACTCAAAACCTTTAAGGAAACCACCACGAAGAAACGTAGAATTCCAATCTAAGTGCTTCATGTTTGATTACTTCATTTTTGAATGGTAAACATTCAAGAAAATAGCACAAAGCATCTTATCTTGCTACAAGAAGTGTTTCTGAATCGAGTACTTCATTTATGGGTGGTAGTCATTCAAGAAAACACCACAAAGCATCTTATACTGCTACGAGAAGCATTTCTGATCCGAGCACATCATTTATGGGTGGTAACCTTTCAAGAAAACTCCAAACCTTTCAGGAAACCACCACAAAGAAGCATAGAATACCAATCTAAGTGCTTCATGTCTGATTACTTCATTTATGTGTGGTAAACATTTCAAAAATACCACAAAACATCTTACCCTACTACGAGAAGTGTTTGGGATTTGAGTACTTCATTTATGGGTGGTAGTCATTCAAGAAAACACCACAAAGCATCTTATCCTATTACGAGAATTGTTTTTGATCCAAATACTTCATTTATGGGTGGTAAACATTCAAGAAAATACCACAAAGCATCTTATCCTGCTACAAGAAGTGATTCTGATTTGCGTACTTCATTTATGGGTGGTAGTTATTCAAGAAAACACCACAAAGCATCTTATCCTACTACGAGAAGTGCTTGTTATCTGATTACTTCATTTATATTGGTAAACTTTCATGAAACCACCATGAAGAAGCACAGAATACCACTGTAAGGCTTCATGTCAGTTTACTTCATTTAGGGGTGGTAAACATTCAAGAAAACACCACAAAGCATCTTATACTGCTACGAGAAGCATTTCTGATCCGAGCACATCATTTATGGGTGGTAACCTTTCAATAAAACTCCAAACCTTTCAGGAAACCACCGCAAAGAAGCATAGAATACCAATCTAAGTGCTTCATGTCTGATTACTTCATTTATGTGTGGTAAACATTCAAAAAACACCACAAAACATCTTAGCTTACTACGAGAAGTGTTTGTGATCTGATTACTTAATTTATATTGGTAAACCTTCATGAAACCATCATGAAGAAGCACAGAATACCACTCTAAGTGCTTCATGTCAGTTTACTTAATTTAAGGGTGGTAACATTCAAGAAAACACCACAAAGCATATTATACTACTACAAGAATCGTTTCTGATCCGAGTACATCATTTATGGGCGGTAACCTTTCAAAAAAACTCCAAACCTTTCCGAAAACCACCACAAAGAAGCATAGAATACCAATCTAAGTGCTTCATGTTTGATTACTTCATTTATGCATGGTAAACAATCAAGAAAATAGCACAAAGCATCTTATCCTGCTACAAGAAGTGTTTCTGAATCGAGTACTTCATTTATGGGTGGTAGTCATTCAAGAAAACACCACAAAGCATCTTATCCTACTACGAGAATTGTTTCTGATACAATTACTTCATTTATGGATGGTAGCCTTTCAATAGAACTCCACAAAGCATCATAACCTACTACGAGAAGTGATTCTTCTTCGAATGCTTCATTTAATGGTGGCAACCTTTTACTAAAACACCACGGAGAAGAATAGAATTCCACTAAGTGCTTCATGTCTGATTACAACATTTATGTGTGGTAACATTCATGAAAACACCACAAAGCATCTACTACGAGAAGTGTTTCTGATTTGAGCACTTCATTTATGGGTGGTAGTCATTGAAGAAAACACCACACAACATCTTAGCCTAGTACGAGAAGTGTTTCTGATTTGCGTACTACATTTATGGGAGGTAGTTATTCAAGAAAACACCACAAAGCATATTATCCTACTACGAGAAGTGCTTCTGATCTGATTACTTCATTTATATTGGAAAACTTTCAGGAAACCACCACAAAGAAGCATAGAATACCAATCTAAGTGCTTCATGTCTGATTACTTCATTTATGTGTGGTAAACATTCAAAAAACACCACAAAACATCTTACCTTACTACGAGAAGTGTTTGGGATTTGAGTACTTCATTTATGGGTGGTAGTCATTCAAGAAAACACCACAAAGCATCTTATCCTATTACGAGAATTGTTTTTGATCCAAATACTTCATTTATGGGTGGTAAACATTCAAGAAAATACCACAAAGCATCTTATCCTGCTACAAGAAGTGATTCTGATTTGCGTACTTCATTTATGGGTGGTAGTTATTCAAGAAAACACCACAAAGCATCTTATCCTACTACGAGAAGTGCTTGTTATCTGATTACTTCATTTATATTGGTAAACTTTCATGAAACCACCATGAAGAAGCACAGAATACCACTGTAAGGCTTCATGTCAGTTTACTTCATTTAGGGGTGGTAAACATTCAAGAAAACACCACAAAGCATCTTATACTGCTACGAGAAGCATTTCTGATCCGAGCACATCATTTATGGGTGGTAACCTTTCAATAAAACTCCAAACCTTTCAGGAAACCACCGCAAAGAAGCATAGAATACCAATCTAAGTGCTTCATGTCTGATTACTTCATTTATGTGTGGTAAACATTCAAAAAACACCACAAAACTTCTTACCTTACTACGAGAAGTGTTTGTGATCTGATTACTTAATTTATATTGGTAAACCTTCATGAAACCATCATGAAGAAGCACAGAATACCACTCTAAGTGCTTCATGTCAGTTTACTTAATTTAAGGGTGGTAACATTCAAGAAAACACCACAAAGCATATTATACTACTACAAGAATCGTTTCTGATCCGAGTACATCATTTATGGGCGGTAACCTTTCAAAAAAACTCCAAACCTTTCCGAAAACCACCACAAAGAAGCATAGAATACCAATCTAAGTGCTTCATGTTTGATTACTTCATTTATGCATGGTAAACAATCAAGAAAATAGCACAAAGCATCTTATCCTGCTACAAGAAGTGTTTCTGAATCGAGTACTTCATTTATGGGTGGTAGTCATTCAAGAAAACACCACAAAGCATCTTATCCTATTACGAGAATTGTTTCTGATCCAAATACTTCATTTATGGGTGGTAAACATTCAAGAAAATACCACAAAGCATCTTATCCTGCTAAAAGAAGTGATTCTGATTTGCGTACTTCATTTATGGGTGGTAGTTATTCATGAAAACACCACAAAGCATCTTATTCTACTACGAGAAGTGCTTGTTATCTGATTACTTCATTTATATTGGTAAACTTTCATGAAACCACCATGAAGAAGCACATAATACCACTGTAAGGCTTCATGTCAGTTTACTTCATTTAAGGGTGGTAAACATTCAAGAAAACACCACAAAGCATCTTATACTGCTACGAGAAGCATTTCTGATCCGAGCACATCATTTATGGGTGGTAACCTTTCAATAAAACTCCAAACCTTTCAGGAAACCACCGCAAAGAAGCATAGAATACCAATCTAAGTGCTTCATGTCTGATTACTTCATTTATGTGTGGTAAACATTCAAAAAACACCACAAAACATCTTAGCTTACTACGAGAAGTGTTTGTGATCTGATTACTTAATTTATATTGGTAAACCTTCATGAAACCATCATGAAGAAGCACAGAATACCACTCTAAGTGCTTCATGTCAGTTTACTTAATTTAAGGGTGGTAACATTCAAGAAAACACCACAAAGCATATTATACTACTACAAGAATCGTTTCTGATCCGAGTACATCATTTATGGGCGGTAACCTTTCAAAAAAACTCCAAACCTTTCCGAAAACCACCACAAAGAAGCATAGAATACCAATCTAAGTGCTTCATGTTTGATTACTTCATTTATGCATGGTAAACAATCAAGAAAATAGCACAAAGCATCTTATCCTGCTACAAGAAGTGTTTCTGAATCGAGTACTTCATTTATGGGTGGTAGTCATTCAAGAAAACACCACAAAGCATCTTATCCTACTACGAGAATTGTTTCTGATACAATTACTTCATTTATGGATGGTAGCCTTTCAATAGAACTCCACAAAGCATCATAACCTACTACGAGAAGTGATTCTTCTTCGAATGCTTCATTTAATGGTGGCAACCTTTTACTAAAACACCACGGAGAAGAATAGAATTCCACTAAGTGCTTCATGTCTGATTACAACATTTATGTGTGGTAACATTCATGAAAACACCACAAAGCATCTACTACGAGAAGTGTTTCTGATTTGAGCACTTCATTTATGGGTGGTAGTCATTGAAGAAAACACCACACAACATCTTAGCCTAGTACGAGAAGTGTTTCTGATTTGCGTACTACATCTATGGGAGGTAGTTATTCAAGAAAACACCACAAAGCATATTATCCTACTACGAGAAGTGCTTCTGATCTGATTACTTCATTTATATTGGAAAACTTTCAGGAAACCACCACAAAGAAGCATAGAATACCAATCTAAGTGCTTCATGTCTGATTACTTCATTTATGTGTGGTAAACATTCAAAAAACACCACAAAACATCTTACCTTACTATGAGAAGTGTTTGGGATTTGAGTACTTCATTTATGGGTGGTAGTCATTCAAGAAAACACCACAAAGCATCTTATCCTATTACGAGAATTGTTTTTGATCCAAATACTTCATTTATGGGTGGTAAACATTCAAGAAAATACCACAAAGCATCTTATCCTGCTACAAGAAGTGATTCTGATTTGCGTACTTCATTTATGGGTGGTAGTTATTCAAGAAAACACCATAAAGCATCTTATCCTACTACGAGAAGTGCTTGTGATCTGATTGCTTCATTTATATTGGTAAACTTTCATGAAACCACCATGAAGAAGCACAGAATACCACTGTAAGGCTTCATGTCAGTTTACTTCATTTAAGGGTAGTAAACATTCAAGAAAACACCACAAAGCATCTTATACTGCTACGAGAAGCATTTCTGATCCGAGCACATCATTTATGGGTGGTAACCTTTCAAGAAAACTCCAAACCTTTCAGGAAACCACCACAAAGAAGCCTAGAATACCAATCTAAGTGCTTCATGTCTGATTGCTTCATTTATGTGTGGTAAACATTTCAAAAATACCACAAAACATCTTACCTTACTACGAGAAGTGTTTGGGATTTGAGTACTTCATTTATGGGTGGTAGTCATTCAAGAAAACACCACAAAGCATCTTATCCTATTACGAGAATTGTTTCTGATCCACATACTTCATTTATGGGTGGTAAACAATCAAGAAAATACCACAAAGCATCCTATCCTGCTACAAGAAGTGTTTCTGATCTGCGTACTTTTTATGGGTGGTACTTATTCAAGAAAACACCACAAAGCATCTTATCCTACTACGAGAAGTGCTTCGGAACTGATTACTTCATTTATATTTGTAAACTTTCATGAAACCAACATAAAGAAGCACAGAATACCACTGTAAGTGCTTCATGTCAGTTTACTTCATTTAAGGGTGGTAAACATTCAAGAAAACACCACAAAGCATTTTATACTACTACGAGAAGCGTTTATGACCCGAGCACATCATTTATAGGTGGTAACCATTCAAACAAACTCAAAACCTTTAAGGAAACCACCACGAAGAAACGTAGAATTCCAATCTAAGTGCTTCATGTTTGATTACTTCATTTTTGAATGGTAAACATTCAAGAAAATAGCACAAAGCATCTTATCTTGCTACAAGAAGTGTTTCTGAATCGAGTACTTCATTTATGGGTGGTAGTCATTCAAGAAAACACCACAAAGCATCTTATACTGCTACGAGAAGCATTTCTGATCCGAGCACATCATTTATGGGTGGTAACCTTTCAAGAAAACTCCAAACCTTTCAGGAAACCACCACAAAGAAGCATAGAATACCAATCTAAGTGCTTCATGTCTGATTACTTCATTTATGTGTGGTAAACATTTCAAAAATACCACAAAACATCTTACCCTACTACGAGAAGTGTTTGGGATTTGAGTACTTCATTTATGGGTGGTAGTCATTCAAGAAAACACCACAAAGCATCTTATCCTATTACGAGAATTGTTTTTGATCCAAATACTTCATTTATGGGTGGTAAACATTCAAGAAAATACCACAAAGCATCTTATCCTGCTACAAGAAGTGATTCTGATTTGCGTACTTCATTTATGGGTGGTAGTTATTCAAGAAAACACCACAAAGCATCTTATCCTACTACGAGAAGTGCTTGTTATCTGATTACTTCATTTATATTGGTAAACTTTCATGAAACCACCATGAAGAAGCACAGAATACCACTGTAAGGCTTCATGTCAGTTTATTTCATTTAGGGGTGGTAAACATTCAAGAAAACACCACAAAGCATCTTATACTGCTACGAGAAGCATTTCTGATCCGAGCACATCATTTATGGGTGGTAACCTTTCAATAAAACTCCAAACCTTTCAGGAAACCACCGCAAAGAAGCATAGAATACCAATCTAAGTGCTTCATGTCTGATTACTTCATTTATGTGTGGTAAACATTCAAAAAACACCACAAAACTTCTTACCTTACTACGAGAAGTGTTTGTGATCTGATTACTTAATTTATATTGGTAAACCTTCATGAAACCATCATGAAGAAGCACAGAATACCACTCTAAGTGCTTCATGTCAGTTTACTTAATTTAAGGGTGGTAACATTCAAGAAAACACCACAAAGCTTATTATACTACTACAAGAATCGTTTCTGATCCGAGTACATCATTTATGGGCGGTAACCTTTCAAAAAAACTCCAAACCTTTCCGAAAACCACCACAAAGAAGCATAGAATACCAATCTAAGTGCTTCATGTTTGATTACTTCATTTATGCATGGTAAACAATCAAGAAAATAGCACAAAGCATCTTATCCTGCTACAAGAAGTGTTTCTGAATCGAGTACTTCATTTATGGGTGGTAGTCATTCAAGAAAACACCACAAAGCATCTTATCCTATTACGAGAATTGTTTCTGATCCAAATACTTCATTTATGGGTGGTAAACATTCAAGAAAATACCACAAAGCATCTTATCCTGCTACAAGAAGTGATTCTGATTTGCGTACTTCATTTATGCGTGGTAGTTATTCATGAAAACACCACAAAGCATCTTATTCTACTACGAGAAGTGCTTGTTATCTGATTACTTCATTTATATTGGTAAACTTTCATGAAACCACCATGAAGAAGCACAGAATACCACTGTAAGGCTTCATGTCAGTTTACTTCATTTAAGGGTGGTAAACATTCAAGAAAACACCACAAAGCATCTTATACTGCTACGAGAAGCATTTCTGATCCGAGCACATCATTTATGGGTGGTAACCTTTCAATAAAACTCCAAACCTTTCAGGAAACCACCGCAAAGAAGCATAGAATACCAATCTAAGTGCTTCATGTCTGATTACTTCATTTATGTGTGGTAAACATTCAAAAAACACCACAAAACATCTTAGCTTACTACGAGAAGTGTTTGTGATCTGATTACTTAATTTATATTGGTAAACCTTCATGAAACCATCATGAAGAAGCACAGAATACCACTCTAAGTGCTTCATGTCAGTTTACTTAATTTAAGGGTGGTAACATTCAAGAAAACACCACAAAGCATATTATACTACTACAAGAATCGTTTCTGATCCGAGTACATCATTTATGGGCGGTAACCTTTCAAAAAAACTCCAAACCTTTCCGAAATCCACCACAAAGAAGCATAGAATACCAATCTAAGTGCTTCATGTTTGATTACTTCATTTATGCATGGTAAACAATCAAGAAAATAGCACAAAGCATCTTATCCTGCTACAAGAAGTGTTTCTGAATCGAGTACTTCATTTATGGGTGGTAGTCATTCAAGAAAACACCACAAAGCATCTTATCCTACTACGAGAATTGTTTCTGATACAATTACTTCATTTATGGATGGTAGCCTTTTAATAGAACTCCACAAAGCATCATAACCTACTACGAGAAGTGATTCTTCTTCGAATGCTTCATTTAATGGTGGCAACCTTTTACTAAAACACCACGGAGAAGAATAGAATTCCACTAAGTGCTTCATGTCTGATTACAACATTTATGTGTGGTAACATTCATGAAAACACCACAAAGCATCTACTACGAGAAGTGTTTCTGATTTGAGCACTTCATTTATGGGTGGTAGTCATTGAAGAAAACACCACACAACATCTTAGCCTAGTACGAGAAGTGTTTCTGATTTGCGTACTACATTTATGGGAGGTAGTTATTCAAGAAAACACCACAAAGCATATTATCCTACTACGAGAAGTGCTTCTGATCTGATTACTTCATTTATATTGGAAAACTTTCAGGAAACCACCACAAAGAAGCATAGAATACCAATCTAAGTGCTTCATGTCTGATTACTTCATTTATGTGTGGTAAACATTCAAAAAACACCACAAAACATCTTACCTTACTACGAGAAGTGTTTGGGATTTGAGTACTTCATTTATGGGTGGTAGTCATTCAAGAAAACACCACAAAGCATCTTATCCTATTACGAGAATTGTTTTTGATCCAAATACTTCATTTATGGGTGGTAAACATTCAAGAAAATACCACAAAGCATCTTATCCTGCTACAAGAAGTGATTCTGATTTGCGTACTTCATTTATGGGTGGTAGTTATTCAAGAAAACACCACAAAGCATCTTATCCTACTACGAGAAGTGCTTGTGATCTGATTGCTTCATTTATATTGGTAAACTTTCATGAAACCACCATGAAGAAGCACATAATACCACTGTAAGGCTTCATGTCAGTTTACTTCATTTAAGGGTGGTAAACATTCAAGAAAACACCACAAAGCATCTTATACTGCTACGAGAAGCATTTCTGATCCGAGCACATCATTTATGGGTGGTAACCTTTCAAGAAAACTCCAAACCTTTCAGGAAACCACCACAAAGAAGCATAGAATACCAATCTAAGTGCTTCATGTCTGATTACTTCATTTATGTGTGGTAAACATTTCAAAAATACCACAAAACATCTTACCCTACTACGAGAAGTGTTTGGGATTTGAGTACTTCATTTATGGGTGGTAGTCATTCAAGAAAACACCACAAAGCATCTTATCCTATTACGAGAATTGTTTTTGATCCAAATACTTCATTTATGGGTGGTAAACATTCAAGAAAATACCACAAAGCATCTTATCCTGCTACAAGAAGTGATTCTGATTTGCGTACTTCATTTATGGGTGGTAGTTATTCAAGAAAACACCACAAAGCATCTTATCCTACTACGAGAAGTGCTTGTGATCTGATTGCTTCATTTATATTGGTAAACTTTCATGAAACCACCATGAAGAAGCACAGAATACCACTGTAAGGCTTCATGTCAGTTTACTTCATTTAAGGGTGGTAAACATTCAAGAAAACACCACAAAGCATCTTATACTGCTACGAGAAGCATTTCTGATCCGAGCACATCATTTATGGGTGGTAACCTTTCAAGAAAACTCCAAACCTTTCAGGAAACCACCACAAAGAAGCCTAGAATACCAATCTAAGTGCTTCATGTCTGATTGCTTCATTTATGTGTGGTAAACATTTCAAAAATACCACAAAACATCTTACCTTACTACGAGAAGTGTTTGGGATTTGAGTACTTCATTTATGGGTGGTAGTCATTCAAGAAAACACCACAAAGCATCTTATCCTATTACGAGAATTGTTTCTGATCCACATACTTCATTTATGGGTGGTAAACAATCAAGAAAATACCACAAAGCATCTTATCCTGCTACAAGAAGTGTTTCTGATCTGCGTACTTTTTATGGGTGGTACTTATTCAAGAAAACACCACAAAGCATCTTATCCTACTACGAGAAGTGCTTCGGAACTGATTACTTCATTTATATTTGTAAACTTTCATGAAACCAACATAAAGAAGCACAGAATACCACTGTAAGTGCTTCATGTCAGTTTACTTCATTTAAGGGTGGTAAACATTCAAGAAAACACCACAAAGCATTTTATACTACTACGAGAAGCGTTTATGATCCGAGCACATCATTTATAGGTGGTAACCATTCAAACAAACTCAAAACCTTTAAGGAAACCACCACGAAGAAACGTAGAATTCCAATCTAAGTGCTTCATGTTTGATTACTTCATTTTTGCATGGTAAACATTCAAGAAAATAGCACAAAGCATCTTATCTTGCTACAAGAAGTGTTTCTGAATCGAGTACTTCATTTATGGGTGGTAGTCATTCAAGAAAACACCACAAAGCATCTTATCCTACTACGAGAATTGTTTCTGATCCAATTACTTCATTTATGGATGGTAGCCTTTCAAAAGAACTCCACAAAGCATCATAACCTACTACGAGAAGTGATTCTTCTTCGAGTGCTTCATTTAATTGTGGCAACCTTTTACTAAAACACCACGGAGAAGAATAGAATACCACTAAGTGCTTCATGTCCAAGTACATCACTTATGGGTGGTAATCATTCAATAAAACACCACAAACCATCTTATCCTACAACGAGAAGTGTTTCCTCTTTGAGTACTTCATTTATGTCTGATTACTTCATCTATGGGTAGTATACATTAAACAAAACACCACAAAGCATCTTATACTGCTACGAGAAGAATTTCTGATCCGAGCACATCATTTATGGGTGGTAACCTTTCAAGAAAACTCCAAACCATTCAGGAACCCACCACAAAGAAGCATAGAATACCAATCTAAGTGCTTCATGTCTGATTACTTCATTTATGTGTGGTAAACATTCAAAAAACACCACAAAGCATCTTACCCTACTACGAGAAGTGTTTTTTATTTGAGTACTTCATTTATGGATGGTAGTCATTCAATAAAACACCACAAAGCATCTTATCCTATTACGAGAATTGTTTCTGATCCAAATACTTCATTTATGGGTTGTAAACATTCAAGAAAATACCACAAAGCATCTTATGCTGCTACAAGAAGTGTTTCTGATCTGCGTACTTTTTATGGGTGGTACTTATTCAAGAAAACACGACAAAGCATCTTATCCTACTACGAGAAGTGCTTCGGAACTGATTACTTCATTTATATTGGTAAACTTTCATGAAACCACCAAGAAGAAGCACAGAATACCACTGTAAGGCTTCATGTGAGTTTACTTCATTTAAGGGTTGTAAACATTCAAGAAAACACCACAAAGCATCTTATACTACTACGAGAAGTGTTTCTGATCCGAGCACATCATTTATGGGTGGTAACCTTTCAAAAAAACTCAAAACCTTTTAGGAAACCACCACGAAGAAGCGTAGAATACCAATCTAAGTGCTTCATGTTTGATTACTTCATTTATGCTACGAGAAGTGTTTCTGATTTGCTTACTTCATTTATGGGTGATAGTTATTCAAGAAAACACAACAAAGCATCTTATCCTACTACGAGAATTGTTTCCGATCCAGTTACTTCATTTATGTTTGGTAAAGATTCAAGAATACACCACAAAGCATCTTAGCCTACTACGAGAAGTGTTTCTGATATGCGTACTTCTTTTATGGGTGGTAGTTATTCAGTAAAACTCCACAAAGCATCATAACCTACTACGAGAATTGTTTCTGATCCAGTTACTTCATTTAATGGTGGCAACGTTTTACTAAAACACCACGGAGAAGAATAGAATACCACTAAGTGCTTCATGTCCAAGTAAATCACTTATGGGTGGTGATCATTCAATAAAACACCACAAACCATCTTATCCTACAACGAGAAGTGTTTGCTCTTTGAGTACTTCAATTATGTCTGATTACTTCATCTATGGGTTGTATACATTAAACAAAACACAACAAACCATCCTATACTGCTACGAGAAGCGTTTCTGTTCCGAGTACATCATTTATGGGTGGAAACCTTTCAAAAAAACTCCAAACCTTTTCGGAAACTACCACGCAGAAGCGTAGAATACCAATCTAAGTGCTTCATGTTTGATTACTTCATTTATACATTGTAAACATTCAAGAAAATACCACAAAGCATCTTATCCTGCTACAAGAAGTATTTTTGACTCGAATACTTCATTTATGGGTGGTAGTCATTCAATAAAACACCACAAAGCATCTTATCCAACAACGAGAATTGTTTCTGATCCAATTACTTCATCTATGGATGGCAGCCATTCAATAAAACTCCACAAAGCATCATAACCTACTGCGAGAAGTGTTTCTTCTTCGAGTACTTAATTTTATGGTGGCAACCTTTCAAGAAAACTCCAAACCTTTCAGGAAACCACCACGAAGAAGCGTAGAATACCAATCTAAGTGCTTCATGTCTGTGAACTTTATGTGTGGTAAACATTCAAGAAAACACCACAAAACATCTTAGCCTACTACGAGAAGTGTTTCTGATTTGAGTACTTCATTTATGGGTGGTAGTTATTCAAGAAAACACCACAAAGCATCTAATCCTATTACGAGAATTGTTTCTAATCCAAATACTTCATTTATGGGTGGTAAACATTCAAGAAAACACCACAAAGCATCTAATCATATTACGAGAATTGTTTCTTATCCAAATACTTCATTTATGGGTGGTAAACATTCAAGAAAACACAACAAAACATCTAATCATATTACGAGAATTGTTTCTAATCCAAATACTTCATTTATGCGTGGTAAACATTCAAGAAAACACCACAAAGCATCTTAGCCTACTACGAGAATTGTTTCTGATTTGGCTACTTCATTTATGGGTGGTACTTATTCAAGAAAACACCACAAAGTTTCTTATCCTACTACGAGAAGTGCTTCTGATCATATTACTTCATTTATACTGGTAAACTTTCATGAAACTAGCATGAAGAAGCACAGTATTCCACTCGAAGTGTTTCATGTCAGTTTACTTCATTTAAGGGTGGTAGACATTCAAGAAAACACCACAAAGCATCTTATACTACTACGAGAAGCGTTTCTGACCCGAGTACATAATTAATGGGTTGTAAACATAAAAAAACTCCAAACCTTTTCGGAATCCACCATGAAGAAGCGTAGAATACCAATCTAAGTGCTTCATGTTTGATTACTTCATTTATGGGTGGTAAACATTCAAGAAAATAACACAAAGCATCTTATCCTGCTACAAGAAGTGTTTATGACTCGAGTACTTCATTTATGGGTGGTAGTCATTCAATAAAACACCACAAAGCATCTAATCCTACTACGAAAATTGTTTCTGATCCAATTACTTCATTTATGGATGGTAGCCTTTCAATAAAACTCCACAAAGCATCATAACCTACTACGAGAAGTGTTTCTTCTTCGAGTACTTCATATAATGGTGGCAACCTTTTACTAAAACACCACGGAGAAGAATAGAATACCACTAAGTGCTTCATGTCCAAGTACATCACTTATGGGTGGTAATCATTCAATAAAACACCACAAACCATCTTATCCGACAACGAGAAGTGCTTTTAGTTTGATTGCTTCATTTATGAGTGGTAAACTTTCAAGAAAACTCGACAAAGCATCATAGCCTACAACGAGAAATGTTTCCTCTTTGAGTACATCATTTATGTCTGATTACTTCATCTATGAGTTGTATACATTAAACAAAACACCACAAAACATCTTATACTGCTACGAGAAGCATTTCTGATCCGAGCACATCATTTATGGGTGGTAACCTTTCAAGAAAACTCCAAACCTTTCGGGAAACCACCACAAAGAAGCATAGAATACCAATCTAAGTGCTTCATGTCTGATTACTTCATTTATGGGTGGTAAACATTCAAAAAACCCCACAAAGCATCTTAGTCTACTACGAGAAGTGTTTCTGATTTGAGTACTTCATTTATAGGTGGTAGTCATTCAAGAAAACACCACAAGGCATCTTATCATATTGCGAGAATTGTTTCTGATCCAAATACTACATTTATGGGTGGTAAACATTCAAGAAAACACCACAAAGCATCTTATCATACTACGAGAAGTGTTTCTGATTTGGGTACTTCATTTATGGGTGGTACTTATTCAAGAAAACACCACAAAACATCTTATCCTACTACGAGAAGTGCTTCTGATCTGATTACTTCATTTATATTGGTAAACTTTCATGAAACCACTATGAAGAAGCACAGAATACCACTCGAAGTGCTTCCTCTCAGTTTACTTCATTTAAGGGTGGTAAACATTCAAGAAAACACCACAAAGCATCTTATACTACTACGAGAAGCGTTTCTGATCCGAGTACATCATTTATGGGGGGTAACCTTTCAAAAAAACTCTAAACCTTTCCGGAAACCACCACGAAGAAGCATAGAATACCAATCTAAGTGCTTCATGTTTTATTACTTCATTTATTCATGGTAAACATTCAAGAAAATACCACAAAGCATCTTATCCTGCTACAAGTAGTGTTTCTGACTTGACTACTTCATTTATGGGTGGTAGTCATTCAAGAAAACACCATAAAGCATCTTATCCTACTACGAGAATTGTTTCTGATCCAATTACTTCATTTATGGATGGTAGCCTTTCAATAAAACTGTACAAAACATCATAACCAACTACGAGAAGTGTTTCTTCTTCGAGTACTTCTTTTAGTGGTGGCAACCTTTTACTAAAACACCACGAAGAAGAATAGAATACCACTAAGTGCTTCATGTCCAAGTACATCACTTATGGGTGGTAATCATTCAATAAAACACGACAAACCATCTTATCCTTCAACGAGAAGTATATTTTGTTTGATTGCTTCATTTATGAGTGGTAAGCTTTCAAGAAAACTAGACAAAGCATCATAGCCTATAATGAGAAGTGTTTCCTCTTTGAGTACTTCTTTTATGTAAGATTACTTCATCTATAGGTTGTATACATTAAACAAAATACCACAAAGCATCTTATCTGCTACAACGATAAGTGTTTCCTCTTTGAGTACTTCATTTATGTCTGATTACTTCATATATAGGTTGTATACATTAAACAAAACACCACAAAGCATCTTATCTGCTACGAGAAGCGTTTCTGATCCGAGTACATCATTTATGGGTGGTAACCTTTCAAGAAAACTCAAAACCTTTCAGGAAACCACCACAAAGAAGCGTAGAATACCAATCTAAGTGCTTCATGTTTGATTACTTCTTTTATGCGTGGTAAACATTCAAGAAAATACAACAAAGCATCTTAACCTACTACGAGAAGTGTTTCTGATTTGAGTACTTCATTTTAGGGTGGTAGCTGTTCAATAAAATAGCACAAACCATCTTATCCTACTACGACAAAGCATCATAATCTACTACGAGAAGTGTTTCCTCTTCGAGTACTTCATTTAAGTGTGGTTCAAGAAGCACAAAGTTCCACTCGAAGTGCTTCCGGTCTCATTACTTCATCTATGGGTTGTATACATTAAACAAAACACCACAAAGCATCTTATATTCTACGAGAAACGTTTCTAATCCGAGTACATCATTTATCTGTGGTAACCTTTCATGAAAATTCCAAACCTTTCAGGAAACCACCACGAAGAAGCGTAGAATACAACTCTAAGTGCTTCATGTCTGATTACTTCATTTATGCGTGGTAAACATTCTAGAAAACACCACAAAACATCTTATCCTGCTACAAGAAGTGTTTCTGACTTGAGTATTTCATTTATGGATGGTAACCATTCAAAAAACAGAAAGCATCTTATCCTACTACGAGAGCTGTTTCTGATCTGATTACTTCATTTAAATTGGTAAACTTTCATGAAACCACCATGAAGAAGCACAGAATACCACTCTAAGTGCTTAATGTATGTTTACTTCATTTAAGGGTGGTAAACATTCAAGAAAACACAACAAAGCATCTTATCCTACTACGAGAATTGTTTCTGATCCAGTTACTTCATTTATGTTTGGTAAACATTCAAGAAAACACCACATAGCATCTTAGCCTACTACGAGATGTGTTTCTGATTTGCGTACATCTTTTATGGGTGGTAGTTATTCAATAAAACTCCACAAAGCATCATAACCTATTATGAGAATTGTTTCTGATCCAGTTACTTCATTTATTGGTGGCAACCTTTTACTAAAACACCACGGAGAAGAATATAATACCACTAAGTGCTTCATGTCCAAGTACATCACTTATGGGTGGTAATCATTCAATAAAACACCACAAACCATATTATCCTACAACTAGAAGTGTTTCCTATTTGAGTACTTCATTTATGTCTGATTACTTCATCTATGGGTTGTATACATTAAACAAAACACAACAAACCATTTTATACTGCTACGAGAAGCGTTTCTGATCGAGCACATCATTTATGGGTGGAAACCTTTCAAAAAACTCCAAACCTTTCCGGATACCACCACGAAGAAGCGTAGAATACCAATCTAAGTGCTTCATGTTTGATTACTTCATTTATGCATGGTAAACATTCAAGAAAATACAACAAAGCATCTTAGCCTCCTACGAGAAGTGTTTCTGATTTGAGTACTTCATTTATGGGTGGTAGCCGTTCAAGAAAATACCACAAAGCATCTTATTTTACTACGAGAATTATTTCTGATCCAATTACTTCATTTATGGGTGGTAACCTTTCAATAAAACTCCAAAAATCATCATAACTTAATACGAGAAGTGTTTCTTCTAGCGAGTTCTTCATGTAATGGTGTCAACCTTTTACTAAAACACCACAGAGAAGAATAAAATACCACTAATTGATTCATGTCCAAGTACATCACTTTATGGGTGGTAACAATTCAATAAAACACCACAAACCATCTTATCCTACTACGAGAAGTGTTTTTTATTTGATTACTTCATTTATGAGTGGTGACATTTCAAGAAAACTCGACAAAGCATCATAATCTACTATGAGAAGTGTTTCCTCTTCGAGTACTTCATTTAAGTGTGCTTCAAGAATCACAAAGTTCCACTCGAAGTGCTTCATGTCTCATTACTTCTTTTATGGGTTGTATACTTAAACAAAACACTACAAAGCATCTTATAATGCTACGAGAAGCGTTTCTGATCCGAGTACATCATTTATCCATGGTAACCTTTCATGAAAACTCCAAACCTTTCACGAAACCACCACGAAGAAGCGTAGAATACAACTCTAAGTGCTTCATGTCTGATTACTTCATTTATGCCTGGTAACATTCAAGAAAACACCACAAAGCATCTTATCCTGCTACAAGAAGTGTTTCTGACTTTAGTATTTCATTTATGGGTGATAACCATTCAAGAAAACACCACAAAGCATCTTATTCTACCACGAGAAGTGTTTCTGATTCGTGTACTTTATTTATGGGTGGTAATCATTCAAGAAAACACCACAAAGAATCTTATCCTACTACGATAAGTGTTTCTGATATGATTACTGATGTGTGTATTTTACACACATATTTTCTTGAGTTTAAACCCTGCTTTTGGTATGAATTTAGACTTCATTGGTCCAAATTATCTGTAGTTTAGAGCATTTTGTTGCTTTCTTTGTGCTGCACCTCTTTTCTAACATGCAGATCTAAAATCCCTGATGTTTGGAGTGTTTTGTCTGCCTTCTCTGGTATGTGCTTCTTTGACTTATCTTGGGGAAACATTACCAGAACACACACACACAAATTGAGTGGAATTGTATGAGTGAAGTGTGAGATCCACTTGAATGCCAAAGGCACAATTCTTGGAGAGATGTGAGTTTCCACATACATGTGCACAGATACACACTTACACCCACCTCAATGAAATATCCTAAGTTCCACAAGAAGGCAAGACCCCGGTGTTATCCATTCCGACCGGGTACAATTAGAATGGATAGGGTTTGATGCCATATCCCAGAAAAGGTATCACAAGTGTTTGGTGCTATATCCAAGAAAAAGCACTACAATTCACACACACCAACACTTGATGAGAGCTTATCTTGAGTGAAAAGTGAGTCCACCAAAGCCTAGTGAAGTGAGTTGAGTGATTCCACAGATGCACAGCACATCCACTTCTCATTTCCATTCATTTAGATGATAGGACTCCACATATGGCTAGTTGTGAAGTGCCAGAAATGTCACAACCTAGGTTGAGTTCATCCTACCTAGTAAACAATGGATGAACATGGTTTCGGGACTGTCCTGGGTGTTTCCCATACAGTCGTCCCTTGGTTTGTGCAGTTGGCCAAGTAAAATAAACAATTGTACATTGATTCATGATGAGGAGTACCCTAGGAGGACATCAGAGGAGTTTCACTGCATTTGGGCCATCTTCACTTCCCAGACGGGGCGCATGCCACCTCAGACGGCCAGTCTGCAGCACTTCCAGCCTTTGTCAGCTGCCAGATGCAGCCACAGACCATGCAGACGGGCCGCATGACACCACAAACGGGTCGCATGCCCCCTTGTCAGCCCAAACCTCGACTTAGACAGTGATTCCTGACCACTTGCCCCTGCAGACGGGTCGCATGAACACTCAGACGCCCCGTCTGCCATATATGGAAAGTCCCAGAACCGCCAGAAAGAGATTTGGAAACTTTTAGCCGACTTTGCCTATAAAAGGGGCATCTTCCCACGGTCTTAGGGTTGGCTTTTTGGATCTTTTCACGCCTCCTTTCATCCCAGATACTTGAGAGAGAGTTTAGAGTTCGCCGCCACGTCAGACCCGCTGCATACCGTCGCACCGGAGGTGGTCTGAAGGCTTTTGGACAACTTCCTCGCCAAGTTCTTCGATAGAAGGGTTTTATCTACTATTTTATCTGTTTCCATGTATTTGCTTTGCTATTTTGCTTGCTGTTTTGTGATGAACCGTGAGTAGTCCCCTTTGTTCTTGGGGTTAGGAGTAGATGTAGGCATGGATGGTTGATATATTGTTTGTTACTGTGATTTACTTATTGGATGGCAGTATTTTATTGATCTTTCTTGTGATTGCTTGTTGTTTAACTTTGGTCGCCCGTAGGTTAAGGCCAAACCTAGTGTGGCATGAGCATCAAATTGACCAACTTGTGATTATTTGAATTGCTAGAGTTAATCTTTGTGTGATTCGAGTCAGCCCGAGAGGGAAACTTGTGTTCCAACCGAGAGGTTGGACAAACTTGTGATTGCATCCGTAAGTTTACAAGCGCTAGAGATAGGTTTGTAGGTTTGTATTCATCTCTGAACTGTTAAATAACCAACAAACGAGAGTTGAGGGAATTTAAACTAGTTAGGAAGTGATATAAATCAATTACAGTAGCAAAAGTGCCAAAACGCCTGTCAGACGGGGCGCATGGGACACTATGCGGGCCGTTTGGCACCTGTAAAGACCTCAGACGTGCCGCTTGGGCCACCATGCGTGCCGCCTGTCAGTCATCCTTTGCTGAAATCGATTCGAAACCCTAGGAACTGCTTTAAATTGATTGTTCAGCATTTCTAAGTGATTTGTTTGTTGTTTTATTGCACTGTTATTCTCTGTTTTTGTTATTGATATTTTCCTTATCTCAACAACTCAATTGCAAAACCCCCAATTTAACTAAAAACACCAAAAATATATTTCTAAGTTAGATTTGAACTGAATACTTGTTAAGTTTGATAGTTTCTCCGTCCTTGTGGATTCGATACCTTAAACTATACTCTTGCTAGTCGTACGCTTGCGATTATTGAGTGCATTTAGGGTTTAAAAGCATATATACCTAGAGTACATCAAGCTTTTTGGCGCCGTTGCCGGGGACGGCAGCAATACTATCTGAACTTTGCTTGTATTTCTTATTTCAATTCTAACTTCTTTTTTTTTCTTCTGTTTTCTTTGCTGTTTTAGGTTGAAGACTGGACAATTTTCCTCCTGTGGGTGACTACAACCTCAGGAGCCGAAGAATTCAACCGAAGCAGAGCTCTCAACCTCAGACCACCCGTCTGTCTCCTCAGACGACCCGTCTGGACCCTGTTGAGCAGCCAGAAGCCGTGCCACTTACTCAAGTCATGGATCAGCTTACTCCAGAGCAGAGGGCAGCACTTTTGGCTGAAGCGAGAAGGCAATTGGAAGCAGACCACCAAGCCGATGCCGACGCACGAGCCGAAGCAGAAAGGCGTGCACAAAGGCTTGAAGCAGAAAGGCTTGGGCGACTCATACCACGCAACTTCAAAGAGCTCTATGTTCCACGCGCAGATGACGCACAGGGGCCCATTGTCCTTCCAGCTTTGGTGGGGGACCCTCCTGGCATTGGATCGAGTGTTGTGAGCTTGATTCAACAGAACTGCTTTCATGGCATGGAGAAAGAGACCCCTCATGAGCATCTCAACACCTTCGTGCAATGTTGCAGGACGGTGAAATGTGCTGAGAACGACTTCGACTATGTGCTCCTTGCCCTATTCCCTTTCTCTCTCAAGGATAGGGCAAGAACTTGGTTTAATTCTCTCCCTAAAGGCTCAGTTGGTACCTGGCCTCAGTTATCTAACCTCTTTTTAACAAAGTTCTATCCGGTTAGGAAAACCATGGAGGTTAAGGCCAAAATTAATGCTTTCAAACAGGATTATGATGAGTCTTTTGGGGATGCATGGGAAAGGTTTAACCAATTGCTTCAGTCTTGTCCTCACCATAACTTCCCTGACATCACTCTTGTGGATATTTTCTATAATGGTCTAACCCAGCAGAATCGTATTCTTGTTGAAACCAGTGCAGGTAGACCCCTTCTTGAGTGTGGGACGCAAGAGATGACCGAGCTGTTTGAGCGGCTTGCACAGCAGCAGCAATGGTTCAGCAGGGAGTCCGTTCGTGGTACACAAGGTGGGCGCATTCAAACAGACCAACTCACTCTCATGCAAGCCCAAATTGAGGCTTTACAGTTCAAGTTGAAAGACGCACAAAAGGGGTCCGCCAAGTCTGTTCAAGAGCAACAATGCATAATGTGTGGGGATGAGTCACATTCATATGAGGGGTGCCCATTTGCTCAACCTGAAGGTGGGAATGAACATGTCAACTCCATCAACAATGAGCCCTCATTCTTTCCCAAGCCTCCTTACACCCGCTCGTATGATCAAAACCCAGAGTTGAGGCAAATGTGGAAGGAGAATCCTGATAGGGCAAATTGGGGGAACTTCACCACCAACAAGCCACATCTCAATCCCCCAGCGCAACAAGGCCAAGGCACCAACCGCTTCTTCAACAATGCCGCCTTTCCAAACCGCAATACTCAACCCTACAACAATAGAACCCAGTTCAATCAACCCAAGGGAGAGTATATGCCTAGGCGTGTTGAGGACTTTATGCACGAACAAGGAAAGATGAACCAGATGATTTTTGAGCAAATGCGGTCCATTGATGAGAAGTTGTCTCAATTGAAGCTTGGTGAGTCAAGTGGGACCAAACAAAATGACAAGGCCAAGTTTCCGAGCAATACCACCAACCCTAAGGAGGAGATGAAGGCCATTCACACCCTAAGGAGTGGTAAGCAGTATTCTGGTCCCTCTGTACCAGAAGAAAGTGAAGAAGAACAACAGGGAAAACAAGCTGGCTCCTCAGCAGCAAGAATCCCAGCAAAACATAGCTCAGACGGCCAGTCTGCCAACCCAGACTCCCCGTCTGGCAGCCCCAGCAGCCCGCAGACAGCCTCTGACAGCCTTCCAGTAGGGACAGACGCCCCGTCTGGCCACATTCCAGAGGCCAATGAAGGTGAAAATGGGAGGACAGAAACCTCAGACCCAGTTAAGGGTAAAGGCAAACAGACAGAGGCTCCACAGCCTTACAGACCCCCTGTCCATTTCCCTCAAAGGCTAGCAAAGGGTCGCTTGGACGAGCAATTTGGTAAGTTCATGGAGGTATTGAAACAACTCACCATTTCTATTCCTTTCACTGATGCTCTTTTGCAGATGCCCTCTTATTCTAAGTTCCTCAAGGACATCTTGTCCAACAAGAGGAGTCTCAAGGATTGCAAGAGTGTCAAGCTCAACCACGAGTGCAGTGCAGTGGTGAGTAAGGTGCTTCCTCCCAAGCTTGGCGACCCTGGTAAGTTTACCATCCCTTGCACAATTGGTAAAGCTGAAATAAAGAAAGCTCTCTGTGATTTGGGTGCGAGCGTAAGCCTCATGCCCCACACCCTCTTCCTGAAGATGGGTGTGGGAGAGCTCAAACCCACTCGTATGACATTGCAGCTTGCAGATAGCTCCACACGCTTGCCAATGGGGATTGTTGAGGATGTGCCCGTGCAAGTGGGCAAGTTCTTTGTTCCAGGGGACTTTGTGGTGATGGAGATGGACGAGGACAAGGATGTGCCAGTCATTCTAGGGCGTCCCTTCCTTCGAACAGCGAGGACAATCTTTGATACATATGAAGGAACCCTCACCATGAGAATCGGGAATGAAAAAGTGCAATTCCAAGTCGCAAACGCAGTCAAGTACCCCGATGACCCTGATGAATGCTATAAGATCGATGTCGTTGATGAACTGGTGGATGACATGCGGACAAAACAACTCAACCATGCACAAGACTCTCTCAGGTATTATCTGGACTTCATTTCTGATCTGCAGGATGAGTTGAGCAGTTTGGAGGCACCCCAGACGGCCCGTCTGGATGTCCCTGCGGCCCGCCTGGTTCCTGTTGCAGCTGGCAATCCAACAGCAGACAGCATCTCAGCACCCAGCCCAGGGGACCATGCCGCCCGTCTGGACAGCCATGCGGCCCGTCTGCCATCTCAGGACAGCCCAGCAGCAATCTCAGACCGCCTGACGGCCCGTCAGGAAGCTCTTGCGTCCCGTCTGGGCCTCGAAAATCAGCCAATTGAGGAGATTCTTGCTGTGGAGGCTCCAACAGAGGACCCCTTATCTTTTGGGGGCCCAACAGGCCCAACTCCTCCACTGTCGGTAAGCAAACCCGAGCTTAAACCTCTTCCACCGACTCTCAGGTATGAGTTCCTTGATTCTGATCAAACTTCTCCAGTTATTGTGAGTTCTCACTTGAGTTCTGATGAGCTTTCTAGGTTGTTGGAGAAGTTGAGGCTTCATAGGGGTGCCATTGGGTACTCAATCAATGATATCAAGGGGCTCAATCCCTCCATTTGTGCACACAGGATTCATTTGGAGGAGGACCACAAACCCTCAGTGCAGCAGCAAAGGAGACTCAACCCAATTCTCCAAGAGGTAGTGAAAAAAGAAATTCTTAAACTTCTTGATGCTAAGGTTATTTTTCCTATCTCCGATTCCAAGTGGGTGAGTCCAGTGCATGTGGTCCCAAAGAAGAGTGGAGCGACTGTTGTAGAGAATGAGAAGGGTGAGAAGGTCCAAGTGCGCACCACCACAGGTTGGAGGATGTGTATTGACTACCGCAAGCTCAATGCGGCTACTCGCAAGGACCATTTTCCTCTCCCCTTTGTTGATCAGATGTTGGAGCGCTTGGCCACACACTCCCACTTTTGCTTTCTTGATGGGTATTCAGGCTTCTTTCAGGTACCCATCCTCCCTCAGGATATGGAAAAGACGACATTCACCTGTCCTTATGGCACCTTTGCTTATCGAAGGATGCCATTTGGCTTGTGTAATGCGCCGGGTACATTCCAGAGGGCAATGATGGCCATTTTCTCTCCTTTCATTGAAAAAGAGGTTGAAATTTTCATAGATGATTTTTCTGTTTGTGGTTCCTCTTTTGACTCTTGTTTGGCCAATCTTTGCAAAGTTTTGCAGCGTTGTGAGGAAGTGAATTTGGTGCTCAATTGGGAAAAGTGCCATTTCATGGTGCAAGAAGGAATTGTCTTGGGACACCGAGTGACAAGCAAGGGCATTGAAGTGGACAAGGCGAAGGTTGAGGTGATTGAGAAGATGTGCACACCGACGGATGTTAAGGGTGTTAGAAGCTTCCTTGGTCATTGCGGTTTTTACCGTCGTTTCATCAAGGACTTTGCCCAAATTGCCAAACCCTTAACTAATCTTTTGATTAAGGATAATGACTTTGTCTTTTCTGATGAGTGTGTGAATGCTTTTAACAGGTTAAAGGAGAATTTGATTTCAGCTCCTATCTTGCAACCTCCGGATTGGACTCAACCCTTCGAAATCATGTGCGATGCTAGTGACTATGCGGTGGGGGCTGTTTTAGGGCAGCGAAAGGACAAGAAACCAGTTGTTATTTGCTATGCAAGCAAGGTCCTTGACCCAGCGCAAGTCAACTACACCACAACTGAGAAGGAGCTTCTAGCCGTGGTGTTTGCACTTGACAAATTCCGCTCCTACTTGGTTGGTGCCAAAATTGTTGTCTACACGGACCATGCGGCTTTAAGGTACTTAATGAACAAAAAGGATGCTAAGCCTAGACTAATCCGTTGGATTCTTTCGTTGCAAGAGTTCGACGTTGAGATAAGGGACAAACCGGGGTCGGAGAATTCAGTGGCAGACCACCTCTCCAGGTTGCATTGGGAAGGTGAGGACCAAGGCAAGACAGTGATTGATGATTCTATGCCTGGAGAACAACTCTGTTACCTTCATGCGGCCCGTCTGAAGTTTCAAGCGACCCGTCTGCCACCTCCTGACCAGCCAGGGACCAGCCAGGGAGTCCATGCGTCCAGTCTGGAGTCCCCTGAGACCAGTCTAGATGGCCATGCGGCCTGTCTGGAGGGCCATGCGTCCCGCCTGTCACCTGCAGATCAACCAGACAGCTCCATTTCTCGTGTGGACACCTCCAATGCCCCTGTTACACCCTGGTATGCAGATTTTGCTAACTTTTTGGTTGCAGGTGTGTTCCCCCTTGAGATGACCTACCAACAGAAGAAGAAGTTCAAAGCGGACGTCAAGTACTACTTTTGGGACGAGCCCCATCTCTTTAAGGTAGGTATTGATGGTATTTTCAGACGATGTGTGCCATATGAGGAGGTACCCTCTATTCTTTATCATTGTCATTCTTCTGCTTATGGAGGTCATGCCTCCTCCGCTAAGACAGCTGCTAAGGTTTTGCAGGCAGGTTTCTTTTGGCCAACAATCTTTAAGGATGCACATGCTTTTGTTCTCTCTTGTGATCAGTGCCAGAGGACCGGCAACATTACCAAGCGGAGTGAGATGCCCCAACAGCCCATTCTGGAGGTGGACCTCTTTGATGTGTGGGGTGTGGACTTCATGGGACCGTTCCCTTCCTCCAAAGGGAATGAGCACATTCTGGTTGCAGTTGATTATGTGTCCAAGTGGGTGGAGGCCCTTCCTTGCGCTAAGGCAGATTCCAATGCCGTCAAGCGCCTCTTCAAGGACACCATTTTCCCTCGTTTTGGAGTGCCTCGCGTTGTGATCAGTGACAGAGGCAAGCACTTCATCAACAGACAGATTGAGAAGCTTTTGAACGACTATGGGGTGAGACATAAGGTATCTACTTCTTATCACGCTCAAACTAATGGTCAAGCTGAAGTGTCTAACAGGGAAATCAAGTCTATTCTGGAGAAGACTGTTGCGAGGACAAGGAAAGATTGGGCTCTCAAGCTCAATGACGCGCTTTGGGCATACCGCACAGCCTTCAAGACCCCTATTGGCATGAGTCCTTTCAAGCTGGTGTATGGTAAGTCTTGCCACCTTCCAGTGGAGTTGGAGCACAAGGCGTACTGGGCGACTCGGGCCATCAACATGGACTTGCTTGCAGCTGGAGAGAGGCGCATCCTTGACTTACATGAGTTGGAGGAGATGCGCTTGCATGCTTATGAGAATGCCAAGATCTACAAGGAGAGGACAAAGAGAACACATGATGAGCGCATCATGCGCCGGGACTTCAAGGAAGGTGATTTGGTTCTCTTGTTTAATTCTAGATTGAGGTTATTTCCAGGTAAGCTCAAGTCAAGGTGGTCTGGACCCTTCGTTGTGAAGAAGGTGTACCCTTTTGGAGCCGTGGACATTTGTGGCAAGATTGGAGAGCCTTTTAAGGTGAACGGGCAACGATTGAAGATCTATGTGGCTAGCCAGTCGCATGGGGACCGCATTGAGATGCACCTCTCCGACCCAACACCGACCGAGTGATTGAGAAAGAAGGTCGAGCTTGAGACCTTAAACAAGCGCTGCTTGGGAGGCAACCCAAGGAGAAAAACAAGGTTTTTGGTCTTTCTTTTCTTTTATTTGATTTTTCTTCGTTAGTTTCTCTTTTATTTCATTGCATTTCATCATTTTTCTTCTTTTTTTTGTTCTCTGCTTTTCTTTGATTTCATGCACTGGTTTTAGTGTTTGTGAGACTTTCAGGGGCAAAAGAGGCAAAGCTGTGCAAACAGAACAGCTTGTGGAGAGCAGACGGCCCGTTTGGGGCCTCATGCGGCCCGTTTGGAGTCTCCTGAGACCCGTCTGGCCTGGCTTGCGGCCCGCACCCCTTCCCATTTGAAGATCTAGAATCCCCCAAACCTCAATTGGACCCTCCATTTTACCCATGCAATGGACCTCTCCATTTCCCCTAGTCCCAGACCTCTCCATTTCCCCCGTTCCTCTCCATTGAACCTCTTCATAAACCCGACTCCTCCTCTCTTTCTCTCCCTCTACCAGCCCTCTCCTCAACCACACTTCTCCTCCTACCCGAGCCCAACAACAACCTCCACCGTCCACACCTCAGGCGACCCGCCAGAGGAGCATCGGAGGCCGCCAGCAACCCCAGACGCCCCGTCTGCCGCCGCCAGCAGCCACCACCGCCTGTTTTATCTGTGATCCTTGCTGTTTTTGCAGTTTGGCCCTCCATTTTGTGAGATCTTTCCACTTTAGCCCTTTATTGTTGATTATTTTGTGGATTGTGCTAGGGTTGGGACTTGATTTGTTGCTATTGTTATTTATTGTGACATTGAGACTTGTTTACATTGATTGAAACCTGTTTTGAGTCTTGTACCACCTGTTTCAGTCCCATACCACTCTCTTGGTACCAGTTTGCTCCTGTTTGAGTCCAGTCATGCCTCGTACACGTTCTGGTGCTGGTACGTCTCAGCCTGCACCTCAGGCTACACCTGAGGAGCAGGCATATGCTGATTCTATTCACTTCCTCTCAGGGAAGACCATTGAGTCTTCCTTGATCATTGATAGAGATGTCCTAGCCCAGCTAGGCATCAAGGAGGATTTTGACATGCTTACTCGTAGGTTAGGTATTAGGCGTGCGTTCTGGGATATAGCTAGGACCTTCCCTGCTTATGAGGAGCTCACTCGTGAGTTCCTTGGTTCTGTGATTTTGCATGAGGATCCTTACCAGGGGGATTTTCTCAGTTTTATGATGATGGGGAGGATCCGACAGGTCTCTCTCATGGATTTGCAGGAGTGGTTCCACTTCCGCTCTCCTCAGACCTGTCATTTTGGGTATAGTCGAGAGGTATTAGGGATTGATGAGGACCCCATACCAGCACGTGCTTTCTTTTGGTATCGCCTTACAGGCGAGGTTTTTTATGGTTCAGACCCAGACCATAGGGTTAGTGCTATCATTCACCCTGTATTGCGTTTTATTTGCAGGGCGTTGGGTCAGAGTATCTTTGCCAGGGGGGAGTCTTCATTACGACCGACCCATGATGAGTTGCGCCTCCTAGCCACCATGCTCAGACCTGATATGGAGCGGCCCGACATGATGCTCCTTATGGCTAGGCATTGGACCACAGTCCGACGACATGGGAAGAGTGGTGGGAAGCTCATGGGTGGGTCATACATCACCTGCATAGCCAACCACCTACACCTCCCATACCAGGACCTCACACATGCTGGAGACCCACGCACTATAGACCTCTGTCTCCTCCGTTCCTACCAGTGGATCACTAGTATCCCATCTCCGTCTCCCACAGGCCGTGACCTCTCATGGAGGTTAGCTGACGGCCGCACCTTCCCCCTACCCATTGATGCGCGCATTGATCTTGACGATCACCACTCCTGGCGCTTAGCCCTTCCTCCGCATATGGCTCCTCAGGTGGAGGATAGTGATCAGGGGGAGGGTGCAGACATGCATGAGGCATCTCCAGGCTATGATCAGGCCCACTTTCAGCACCAGTTTCCACACCCGGGGGCGCACCCTCAGCAGGCACCAGAGTATCAGTTTCCACCTCAGATGTACACGATGCTCCAGGGCATTACCTCCGCAGTAGGCCGGCTTGAGGACGGTCAGCGGTACACCCATGATGAGCTTAGAGCACTCAGACGTGACCAGCAGGGGTCAGTTCGTGCTATGCAGCAGCTGACTGAGAGGGTAGCAGGTTTGGAGATGGACCCAGATGAGGCAGAGCGCCGACGACGGAGGAGGAGACAGCGCAGGAGAGTTGATGGGTCGGGCCCTAGCGGCTCGCAGCAGGATTGAGAGAGACCAGTTTCTTCACTCAGGTTGTATTTATTCCTTTACCTTTCATTTCATTATTTCTGGTTCTATGCACTGAGGGCAGTGCATGGTTCAGCTTGGGGAGGGCATGTATACATACCTGAGTATTTACCCTTAGTTTAGTTGCATTTCATTCATATTTACTTATGTTTTTGCAAAAAAAAAAAAAAAAAAAAAAAAAAAATGCATCATACTTAGTTCTTTTTGGTTCTTTCTTTGATTTCTTTGTTCTTTTTCATGCATGCATTTGTTCTAGCCATTTGTGAGTTGCAGGGATCAAGGCAGGAGACTTAGCAGCCAAATTCACTACTCATGCGGCCCGCAAGGGTATCCAGACGGCCCGTCTGGATAGGCTTGAGACCCGCAAGGAGGCCTGTTTCTGCTTCTCACCTGTGCTTCGCCCAGCTTGGGGAGATGGGAAGAAGAGGATGACACACAAGATGGCCTGGGATGTATGCGAGCGACCGAATTGAAGTGGTACTTACATTCTTATCTTTTTCTAAGTTCATACCTAGGTCCAGTGATTGATTTGTTTGCTTGAGGACAAGCAATGGTTTAAGCTTGGGGAGATTTGATGTGTGTATTTTACACACATATTTTCTTGAGTTTAAACCCTGCTTTTGGTATGAATTTAGACTTCATTGGTCCAAATTATCTGTAGTTTAGAGCATTTTGTTGCTTTCTTTGTGCTGCACCTCTTTTCTAACATGCAGATCTAAAATCCCTGATGTTTGGAGTGTTTTGTCTGCCTTCT
>CAXKVX010003617.1:0-14613 GCA_964058865.1 Eleocharis quinqueflora | reverse complement strand
TCTCTTTCTTTGTTATCCTTGCTACTTTTCGGTATTTCTAAGCTTTATTGAGCTCAAGTTTTACTAAATAGATTCTTTTTAATAAAATATAGTGTAAGAAAAGGGACTGACTGGTGTACTTACTAGCTACCCACACACCCCAAATCATTTATTTATGGCCTACCACCCTTAGAGTCTACAATTGGCATGCAATTGATTGAACCGAAAAAAAGAAATCATTTTGATGCATTACATTACATGCAGCAGTCCAATGGAGAACACTGAAGATTCGGGGAACATGTCTAGGAATTAATTATTTTATTCGCTTGCAACTCCATTTCCTTCAGAATAGTAGAAGAAGCAGACCACAATTTCTCAGCTATTTTTGTATCAGCGGACAAAGAAGATGACTCTATAGTCCGAGATTTACCTCCAAAGAAGTACTTCCCTGATGCTTCCTATAATTACAAACAAAAGAAAATTTCAAAAGCATTCAATTTGCTGCTTTTGACTATGAACAGCATTGGAAATCATAACATATTCAACGGTACAACATGTAGAGATTTGCATGTAGCACCGCGTGAAATCATAACATATTCACCTCCTTGGAAATCATAACATATTCAACTCCCTGTGGGTATGTCCAGGGCAATGCATTATTTAAGTTGTTTTTTAGTTTATTACTTCTTGGATTTGAGAAAGAAAAAAAAAAAAGGCTCGACTTACTGGAGGAGCCAAAGCAGCATCAACAATTGAGCTAACCCCAATTTCAGGGACTTGCAAAAGATGCAGAATTCTCAGAATAAAATACGCCAATCTTGAAATGAAAAGGGGAAGTTCTTGCATTATGTTTGTATGTACAACTCCAGGGTCAGCAGCCCTAAATCATGCAAATCTTTTTAAATACAAAATAATCTATCAATCCACTGGTTGTCTTCTTAACTTTTTCTTTTTACGGCCAAGTCAAACGAACAATCAAACTGACCTCAACTAAAGATCCAATTGGTCTGTAAGCTCTATTTAAGCGGATAATAAATCTGAGACACAGAAAAAAAAACATTCAAAATGACAGCACTTACATGACAGAAACATGACAAGTAGACTCCAGATGTAACTGCCGGTGGAGCTCGTACGTAAATAGCAATAGACATACTGTCAATTAAGCAGACTACACATATCAAAAAATGGAAAGATAGCAGAGAAGTGCCCAAATTTGGCAGAGCTAGCTCTCATCCTTACCATGATGTTTTACCAAATTTCCCTCTACAAAGAAAAAAAAATTGATGTTCCATAAGAAAGGAAAAAGACTTACATTTGGAATGCTCATAGGTAGAGGCCCAACGATAATTTTGCCCTTCTTTCCTTGCATACAGTACCTCATACACGTCTAAACCAAACACTGTAGATAGATTAAAAGAAAACATATTAATCTCCAGTTTTTTCTTCGTATTCTTTAACAGACAGCATTCGTTTTACTAGCATGAGCATATGGTAAAAGTATGAAAACAAAAAAAACAAATAGATTGTGTTCTCACCAGATCTGTGAGTGAAAGAGGTCACATTAACAACACGAGAAGGCGCCGGGCTATTCTTTAGCAGTGGCACTAGAAGGCTTGTCAAAGCAAATGCACCTATGTAGTTAGTCTCCATCATCCTTGCATTGAAAAAAAAATTATAACAGCTTAACATAATGTCAACCAAAACTCTCAATTGCATCTCCACAATACAAAGATTAGTTTCATACAAAATATATATTTTTACTTTTATGAACCTGATTACAATAATTGTACAAAACTTCCAACCCTATCTGAAAAAGAAAACTAATTTTAATTACTCATCGAATCCATCTGGGGTTTCTCGGAAAGACTTGGCCATAATGCCGGCATTGTTTACCAGAAGTTGTATTGACTCGTGAAGTCCCAAATCAGAAAGCCTTTTTTTCAAAGAAATTTCGAACTTCTTTATTGAAATATAAGATGATAAGTCCAATTGAATTGCCTCCAAGTATTTATGCCCTAGCTCTTCAATCTCTGTAACTGTCTGTTTTACATCAAGAAAGAAGCTTTAAAAGATCTTACTATAAAATTACATGTAGATGCCTGCTTAAAGAAAAGTAAAAGTTTTTGCCAAATATATTGGTACTGATATGTATCATATGTTGATACCAGTACATGTCCCCTGATAATAGATAAAAAAAGCACATTCCCAACTTACAATAGCTTTAAAAACTGAAATCAAATCAAATAAAAACAGATGATACACATACCTTGACAAGCAATTCTGGATTTCGTCCAGCTGGTGATCCATTGACACATAAGTTTTAAGTAAACAATGAACTTCAGTCCAAAACAAACAGTAATTACAACCTAATGTCAAACTTAATCAAAGGACTCACCCAGAATTACATGATAACCCTCCCGAGCCAATTTAATTGCAGCTGCCTTCCCCAATCCAGAGGTTGCCTGAAAAGGCATAATGAAATTAGAAGAGTGATATACTTGACAGAAGAGTGTGTTTGGCAAATCAAGAAATAGCGACATAAAAGTGCAATTCGGATAATAAAAGTATAATAGTTTAATTCGGATAATAAAAGTAGATTAGTGCAATTCAGGTAATAGAAGAGCGAAAATATCGTTTGGCAGTTATTAGTTGGAATAGTATACAATTTACTTGGATGTAATAAAATTTAAAATTTAAAATAGAAGGCAAATAAAGCTGGTAAATTCGTTATATGACAGAAACAGCACACAATTTACTTGGAAGCAAGCAATTAGCATGTAGATGCTCCTAAAACTAAAAGTCTGGTAGTTCATTGAAATAAGAAGGGAAAAAGGAAATCAGAAAGTGTTATCCATGCTATTTTATAGAAGGCTTATACAATTATACTGTATATACATTATACAGAGAAGTTAAAACCAATGAAAGAGGGAGTAATTAAATAAAATAAAATAAAATTAACTTACTCCAGTAACCACACAAACTGGTCGCGTTATTCTCCAGTCTGCTTCGGCGCAGAGGCGGCGGCGGGGATAGCGGCGGGAAGAAGAGGTGAAAAAAAGGAGCAAGTAAGAGAACAGGAGAGACCAGTTCCACAGAATCGCCATGTGCCAGAACTGCCCCGACAACAGCATCCTCAAGGCTTTCCAATCTAAAATCGCCATCTACGACCTCTCTCTCTCTCTCTCTCTCACATACACACCTTCTCAGGTTTAGTTATTCAAGCTGATACAGCGATTTCGCGCGCTTCAACTTCTCCTCTTTATTTCTTTTCTGTTACCTTTTTTTTACTTCCTCCGTGGCCCCGCACTTCGTACGAGTTACGAGTCACAACATTTGCATGTTCTGAGCTGATCATTTGTCGTGATATTAAAGCTCAATTATGAATTATGTCGCTTCATTAATGTATTTCTATTGAAATATTTATGGAAACAAAAAATGACACGCACTGACGCATGACATGACATGACACTGACACGACACAGTCGAGTCTCGCTTTCTAATTCACAATCACAGTCCAAGTATTCACAAGTATTAGGGTCAGTCAACCAAAAGAAAAGTAGCAAGGGATCTACATCTACTGGACTAAGGAATTTGGCAAATTTGAGGATCTACATCTCCTCAACTAAGGAATTTGGCAAATTTGATCCGATCTGATGTCAAGTTCGTGCAGATTCGCTCAAAAATGAGAGTCAAAGACGGATAGCGATCAATTTTATTGAAAAAAAACTCGTGTTAAACTCGACCCAAAGGAAACCCTGTCCGACCCGTCTAACCAGTCATTAATCTGCCATAAACCCGACATTAATCCGTGCAAGATCCTTTCTTACCCACACAAACCCATTCAAACACGCACAAACTCGTGCAGATTCGTGCAAACTCATGCAAATCTGGAATAACCCAAACTCGAGAATTCATTAAATTCAAAAAAAAAATAAAAGAAAAATTAAAAAAGAAAAAATCCCGGCAACCTGTTCCGGACGGAAACCGTCCCGACCCTGTCGAACCTGCCGGATTGCTAACTCGTGGATAGATGAATTGCGGCCGGCTTAAAAAATTTTGACCCATCAAAATCCGACTCGACAAATTCGTCGATCCGTCCAATTCGTTGACCCGAACGAATTTGACCTGATCCGTCCTGACCCGACCAGTTTTCAAATGGCTAACTGGACCTATGGATGGTTATGGCAGAAGATCATCACTTATCAGGATTCAATTCCAAACAAAAACTTGGTGATATATAATTGGAGCTTGACTAATTGGCGCAGTACAGTACAGCGTCAGTACATTGTTGAATAAAGGAAACCAAAAGAAATTTCGTAATGTGTATATTTGGATCTGGCCTATATAAAAATAAATAGAATAAAAGCCCTAAATTCATTAAAGGATGGATCGGGAGCCCATCTTACACACTACACTACACAGCAGTACAGCACAACAGCGTGCCGAATTTGTTATTTCTAATCCTAGTCATGACTCATGATCCACGATCTGCATTTTTTATTTATTTATTTTCAGAATAATAAAATATTATTTATATAATACAAAAGAAAAAGAGAAGTTTAACCAGTCCATTTCAGTAGGATACGGCGATCTATTCCGAACCAATAATGCTTTGTTATCTCCGGACTATATATATATACACAAAAGCGGAGAAAAACAGTCTAAATTCACTGCACTGTTTTGACCGTCATGATAAACTTTAGAAAGAATTAAGTATTATAAATTGAAAAATATGCGAATTTATGCGAATTTTAATGTAAACGAATGATTCAAATTTTTTTTGCTTGATGTGTTGCACAGTAAAAAATCTGATCCATCTGAAATTCTGAATTCATATAATATATATATATCCTACTTGTCTACTTGATAGTCCAAGACAATTTTGATTTTTGAGCAGGGTTTCAAGTTTTTTTTTCTTATATATTATATAGTAATAATATTATATATTTTGAAGGGTGTTGCGAGGTTTCGCGTTCACATTTGGTGTGGTGCATTACATCAGATTATTATCAAAATCCAGACTGATAAAAAAGATGCTTTGTGTAAGTTGTTATGTTTGCTCATGTTAACAAATCGAGAGGAAAAGCTAATAATAATATAATATGGTTTTGCTTTTTGGATAGTAGAAAGACAAACCCGACCCGATATGTGCATACCAAACCATGAACCAGTCAAGTCAAGTACAGGCTACAGCACGCTTTCTAATTAACACCTGTCGATCACTGAATAAAACTCGTGACAAACATATTATGCGTTTACTCCTCACAAAATCTCGAATAGTTTTCTTTATTTTTGAAAGCACTTTAATAAAAAAACAGAACGCGCTCAACGAAAAAAACTAGCTTTTATACGAACGATTAATGATATTTTTGTAGATACTTTGGAGTTCATATTTTTAATATATAAATATTAATAATTCAATAAAAATAAATTACTTTATATCTAAAAATATAATATTTATTAATTTTGTTTTAAGAAATAATAATAAAAATTAAATGTGTAATTCAAGATATTTTAGTAGTTTTGAAAATATAATATGAGCATATTAATTACATTTTAATTAATTTCAAAAGTTCATCCACTAATTAATCAAATTTGACGATCATTAATTAGATTTTGCAGCTAATTGTTTAGATCCACAAAATATCATGAATATATACTATATAATAAATAATCACCGAACACAACTAATTGAACGAAAAAAAACAGAACGCGCTCGACGAAAAAAACTAGCTTTTATACGAACAATTAATGATATTTTTGTAGATACTTTGGAGTTCATATTTTTAATATATAAATATTAATAATTCAATAAAAATAAATTACTTTATATCTAAAAATATAATATTTATTAATTTTGTTTTAAGAAATAATAAATAAAAATTAAATGTGTAATTCAAGATATTTTAGTAGTTTTGAAAATATAATATGAGCATATTAATTACATTTTAATTAATTTCAAAAGTTCATCCACTAATTAATCAAATTTGACGATCATTAATTAGATTTTGCAGCTAATTGTTTAGATCCACAAAATATCATGAATATATACTATATAATAAATAATCACCGAATACAACTAATTGAACGATCAGTAGTCTTGACGGCCATTTTAAAACATCGCTTAAAAACATAAAACTTTTATGTATCCATGTAGAACTATGCCATTGCTATCATGTTAATAAGGGATGCAAACGAGTTGAATACGAATGAGTTGAGGTTCAAGATCGGCTCGTTACTTAACGAACAAGCTGGTAACGAACGTGTTATAACTAGTTTTTGACAAATCGAACACGGACGAACCACGAGCTACGAATACTTCTTGCACCCCTACATGTTATGATGTTATTATAACTCCGTCATTTCCAATTTTCTCATCACGGACGACAATATGTGAGCATGCTTTTAAGAAATGTAAATTGAAGAAACTGAAGGGTACAAGTAGAAATATTCCCAACGCTGAACGCACGCCCCACGCTCACGAGTCAAGACAAACAGTCGAAAAAGATAGATGGGAAAGGAAAAATAAAAAAAGAACGAATAAAATGGGGAAAAAAAAGTAAAAAGAAAAAAATAAAACACAGTGAGAAAACGCCTGAAAGGTCTTGTGTACGGTACAATAAAAGAACCCGTCACATGTACTTCCCTAATCATTTCCGTTATCATATCTCTAATCCGTCCCTGACAGGTGGGTCAGGTACTTTTTACGGGGTCGTGGTCCCCACCTGTCAGTGACAAGATAAGCTCGAGAAATTCACAGTGACGAGAACCGTTGTTTATTGACCGAGACGACGTTGAAACCGCGAGTCATCATCCATTGCGTTATAACAGTATTGTGAACCGGGTCCATAGAGACAGGTCACTGAGTAAATAAATTCCAACACAGACATTGATTAATTACTCAGCATTTTGAAAGAAAAATTTCAAAAAAAATGCACTACTTTATTCTGGTAGACCTGTACAGTTTGTGAAATATAAGGTAATTTCTTTTTTTGAAAATATTAAAAGCTGCATAATATAATTTATTTTGTTTGTCTACTCTCTTTTTTTTTACTTTTAATCTAGTGTAAAATAAACTTTGAAAATAATGATTTTTTTTTTGCGGGGACACCTTATGAAAAGTAGAAAAGAATACAACAATTATATTCAACCTTTAGTTTCAAATTTGAAAATAATAAAAGGATAGATGACTTTCATGACACAAAATGTTTGTGACATCAAAATATTTATTTTTTTTTTATTACGAGAAGACTTTCATTCCTCAATTTGCAGAATCTATTTTATTTTCTAGGTAAATATAGATACTAATAATTTTCCTTATATGTTTTAAGGAAAATAAAAAACTAACAGGGTCAAGGAACTATGTTTCATGCAAAGTATAAAATACAAAAAAGAAAAAAAGATTCTTATGACTTTCCTTGTAAGAACATTGAGGTGTAGGATTTAGAACTGACATTATTATTCTAATGTGAAGTCATACAATTTATGTCATCAACTTTAATCAATTCATAATATAATAAAATCTCAATGAAAGAATGATATAAAGCATGAACATACATATTAGAACGTATATTATTCAATACATGACTTGTAAATCACAATACACAATTCTCTTTGTTTAGTTACGACATCTATTATTTTTCAAATGTCTATTATGAAAATATACTTCTCTCTGTAAAGAAAAAAGTCCTCTCATCATTTGTACTTGGCGTGCAATCCGGCTACACAAGAGTTTAATTAGAAAAATATATATAAATTTAAGAAACACATATTGTAAAGTGCTATTTATGTACTTTATGAAATACTAACAGAAAATATGTGGAAGTTTGTGATTTTGTGCGATTTTTTATAAAAAAATCGCAAATTTTAACCTTAGACGACTATAAACTAACACATAATGTTTTTAGAACATTAACACAGAACTATGTATAAACGCCTCATTTATTGTTGAAAACAGTAGAAATATTTACTATTTATTGTTCTAGTTCGTGTCTGATAGAATTATCTATTACCTATATCTATAAATAAATTGTTCACATTATTATCTATTATGTATTCACATTATTATCACATCTACAAATAAATTATCCACATTATTTATTATGCTTACTAATTTTCATCTAAGTTTACGTTTGATTGTGAATTGTAAAAATAGCGTAGGTGCTATAAATTTCTTATTATAGGATGGTATCAAATTGTCAATTTTTTTACATCTCAATTTATTATTTTTCTCGAAATACCCAATATTCAGATACTCGTTATCTATTTTGAACACCAACTAATATAAAAATATTTTCTACTAATTTTGTTATTTTAAAATTTTACTTTAATTGTTTAACATACTTATTTTATTATACGTGTATATGTGTAGGTAACATTTCTTAAATAGCGCCTCATATATGTAGTCGAAATGTCAAATATATATTTGTTGATTATCTGCTTTGTATATAAATATCCATATATTTAATATAATACGATAAAAATATAATTTGACCATCATACATTTCGTCTATCTACAACCCTAATCTCATTATTATATTATAAAAAACAATAATAATTTGATAAAATGCCAAAAGAACACAGCACATGGATAAAACAGGGGTGGGAACTGGGGACGACTGTCAGCGCTCTTTTAATTCGGAGCACGACTGAGTCGTGAACCAGACGCAGGAGACGATCAGATAGATGGTGGCGCGGACTTAAGTGCATAATTAAACCCGATTTAAATAACAGCTATACGTCCGCCGCGGTTCCTCAATAGGAGAGAGAGAGAGAGAAAAAAAAATAATTAAGAAGCAGCCTGAGATCTCTCCTATTCATCGCTTTTGCTTCTTCGTCCTTCTTTCTCTCCAAATTATTTTAATTTTTTTTCTCGATAATTCTACAGAGAAATATCCAAATCGTAACTTCGATTCGGAAATCAGGTGGAGATTTTTAGAAATTACTGGAACTTCTCGATTTATTGTGGCTTCTAATTAGATTGTTCGGAAATTGGGGAATCGAACTGTTTCATCTTGCCGAACAGATTTGATATTTTGAGAGAGGAGCATCGAAACCCTAACGCTAAGTTAAAGTTAAGAATTGGTTCTAAGTGGTGCTCTTGCTAAGTGGGATTTCTGGCGATTGTACTGAAATGGATCGTGAAATTGCGCGTCAAATGTGATTTCCACTGGAAAGGGTTGATAACAAATAGTTTGAGGGTCGCAATTTTGCAGAACTGAAACCATGGATTTAGTCGCGAGCTGCAGGGTATTTAATAACTCTTTTGCCTTTCTAAATCATGTTGATATGTTGCTACGGAGCTTGTTTACTGCTATTTTCGTGAAGAATTTGATGTAATTGATTAATGCAGTTTGATCAAGTTACAACTTCTACTCAGAATATTCTGGAGATGAAGTTTCTGACTTTCTGTTGATTCATGGGTTGCCTTGCTTTGTTTTGTTTCTGAATTATGAACCAACAGTGCGATCTGAAATTCCATGAATGGCTAATTTCACATACTTAGAAAAAAATTGATTTGATAAAATGATACAGTGAACCAATCAACCCTGAATTTTGCCCATTACTCACATCAAGGGACTCTAGCCTTCTGAGTATTGCTAGATGAAGCATAGTTTGTTTATCAAAACATTACCTGAGCATCATTGATAAATTACCTTGTTCATAAGTTTTAACTAAGTGGAGTTGTTGATATGTTATAATTTCTTTGCTGGTTATATTGTGCGGTTTTTTAATCAGTTTCATGTGTGCGCCCTTAGAGCTGGCTGATTGTCCTGAGGAACCATGTTTTTGGTCCAATGTATTTCTTTTCTCTCATTTGGCGCTATACAGTTAAGGCACATGATTTCGTTCTTTTGTTATGTCAGGAAAAGTTGCAGTATTTCAGGATAAAGGAGCTTAAAGATGTCTTAACTCAGCTCCATTTGGCTAAGCAAGGGAAAAAACAGGTACAGCAGGAACAAAGCTCTTAACTCCAATTCTTTTCCAGAAATTCTTTCCCAGATTTCTTTAACGTCGTCATTCTTTATAGTTTAGCCTGATCTAATATAACATATGCTCTCACTTTCGTTCTCTCAATCATAGTTATCCACTGTTTTGTAGGACCTTGTTGACAGGATACTGGTGCTGGTATCTGATGACCCAGGTAATGCATCTTCCTGATATCTTGATTCCTATATTTACATATCTGCATGTATATATATTTTTTTCATCTCTTTGCGGTTAACTTGTTGGAGCAAAAGGGTTTGTTGTTGTTGTCTTTCAGTTAACTGGTATTTAATAAGTGTACTGATATACATCTATGCAATTATATTGTGTAGGAGCACACAGGTGGGGTAGGAGAAATGCCATAGGAAAAGAGGCAGTGGCAAAGATAATTGATGACACATATAGGTAAATCCTCTCCCTAATTTACCTTTACAATATTGCTCCACATGAGAAATGGAAGAAAAAACATGTCCCTTCACTTTTTCTTTTTAGAAAATTGCAAGTGCATGGTGCCCCTGATTTCTCAACAAGGAGCCACAGCTCTTCAGATTTTACTAACCATCATATCAGACCGAAAGAGGAGGTTGAAGTTCCTCCTGCCCCAGTGTTAAAAGTGCGGTGCCTTTGTGGCAACACCTATGGAACGGACTCGGTGATTAAGGTGTAGTCATTTTATTAAAAACCAACTGCCCTAATGGATATTGCATGCAAATGGTGGGTATATTCTTACATAGATTGTATGATGTGATTTTCTATTGTAGTGTGAAGATGTTAAATGCCAAGTCTGGCAACATATCAACTGTGTTATTATTCCTGAGAAACCGATAGAAGTTGTACAGCCCGAATACCCTGACCCCTTCTTTTGTGAATTATGCAGACTCAGCAGAGCAGATCCGTATGTTTCCTTTGTCTCTCTTAAAACAATCTTTCAGTACTCTCCTTCTAATTTTATTCCGTTCTTCACTGTACAAAATGATGCTAATGAGCAGATTCTGGATCACTAATTCACATCCTTTACCCGCCTACAAGTTCACGTCTTCTGGTGTGGCACCTGATGGGTAAATGCCAACACCTTTTTTATTTTATTTTGAGAAAGGATCCGATGCCACTCTTTTTTGGTGCCACCGACTCACTTTTTTTTTTTTTGTCAAAATTTTGAAGTTCCAATGAAAAATCCAAACCATTGATATTATTCATTCATTGGAACTTCCAAACCATTGATATTATTCATTTCAATGAGAGATGCATTCGCATGTAGTTTTATTTATTTTTTTAGTTCATTTGATGCATGATCAAGGGATCAACAAATGAAGAATTAAAATTAATCTATGATAGTTAAACTAGATCCATTCATTTGTTGACCTCTTGATCATGCATCAAATGAACGAAAAAGAATATAAAATTACATGTGGATGCATCACGCATCTCTCATTGAAATTAATAATATAAATGGTCTGGATTTTTCATTGGAACTTCAAATTTTGTAATATAAATAAAAAAAGTTGGTGGCATTAGTGGCTAAAAAACTGGTGGCATCACATCCTTTCTCTTTTATTTTTTATGTTTGCAGTATGTTTGATGATTTTCTTTATCATTTTTATTGTAGTATGTGTCCTCCAGTAGTATAGTATGCATGGTAGTTGGAAAGTATTGCAATAACTATCCTTGTATAAGCATGACACCTTATGTAGGGGCCTATATTACTGTACGGGAAATCCACTTTTGCACATTAATGGGCTGTGATGGTAATGAGTTAATATCGTAAACTGTACTCAAATCTATTTTTGTTGGTTTCATTTTTGTCTTTCTGTTGGTTATGTAAATAACAGAAGCAACACAACACAAAGCGTAGAGAAAACATTTCAATTGTCGAGATATGACAGAGAATTGCTTCAGCGGACTGATTATGACCTCCAGGTTATTTTTTTCTCTAAATTATACAATTATTGATTTGTTTGCTCCATTCCAGGACATTAGTGGGAGTACCTATTTGAAGGTTCTAATCAATCTGGTTTTAAGCTCTGTTGCAGGTGTGGTGCATGCTCCTTAATGATAAAGTCCAATTCAGAATGCAGTGGCCACAGCATGCAGAACTACAAGTAAATGGTATTATAAATACTCATGGTTGTTATTCCCTTTGTCTTTTTGCTAGTGAAGTCGAGCTATTTGATATGTTGTTGCTTTTCTCTCTTTTTTTTCCTTGCCTACATTTTGAAAACTTGATAGTCATTTATACATACTGTGCTTGTGTGGTTTACTTCTACATCTCTCTTCTTTTGTTGTTGTGTAACTTCAATTGGATTGTTCAAAAGTAAATGCTTATGTTCTTAAAATATATTTTAAATTAAATTAATAGGTATTAGCATCAGAGTAATTCCCAGACCTGGCCAACAGCTACTAGGTATCAATGGTAGAGATGATGGGCCCGTGGTAAGTATACTGGAACTTGGTCCAAAATTGAGTTCGCATTTGGGAGGTAGCATTAGGGGGCAAATAACTTTTTTTTTTTTTCTTTTTTAAAGATCACCACATTAAGCAGGGAAGGACATAACAAAATATGTTTAACAAGATGTGACACACGCACATTCTGTTTTGGCATCAGAATTGTGAGGAAAAGGACTGTTCAACAGGTCAGCTATTTCTTTCACTTCTTTACTCTCACTCCGTTTTTTTAAGTGGAGAAAATGTTCTGAAAAAGAAAAAGAAATCCAATCAAAAGTTACAAAAACTGTTTGCCAATTCACTATATTTGAACTTGGTCTCTTTTCTGGGTACCTTTTTGACCGAGAGCAAAAAATAGTTGGATCAAGTCTAAAGAGAATGCTCCAATCAGTTCTAAATTTCGGTCTATTGCATGTGTATTTTTCTGTTGGTCATGTTTTCACTTCCACATTGAACTACGTAAGCATGTGAGACCCACGCTCACTCAAACCTTGTAATTTCAATTTTTCTACTTCATGTACACTGTTAGTTGATATCTGTATTGAACATGCTTTTTACATTTAGGTCCTGGACATGATTCCTAAGGTGGATATCGGAGAGCCTTTTGAAGATGCTCTTGCTCGCGTTAAGCGGTGTGTCGGCGGTGGTAAAGAATCGGATAATGCAGGTAGTGACAGTGACCTTGAGGTGGTTGCCGAATCAGTCACTGTCAATATCCGCTGTCCGGTGTGTAGTAGTTATTCTTTTCTCCTCATGTCCTTTTGTTGTGATTGTTAATGATAAATTATAATTTGTGCTAATTGTAATGTGTAGATGAGTGGGTCTAGAATAAGAACTTCTGGTAGGCTCAAGCCCTGTGCTCACATGGCTTGTTTTGATCTGGAAGCATTTGTGGAACTCAACCAGAGATCAAAAAAGGTTGATCATCTCAAACAGCTTCCCAATATTTTTTTTCTGTTTTTGTTTTCCTATTTTAAGATCTACTGAGAGACGTGTTTATTCTATTTTCTGTTTCAGTGGCAGTGCCCTACATGCATGAAGAACTACTCTCTTGAGAACATTGTTATTGATCCATACTTCAACCGGATCACCACTATGGTAATCTCAGTTATATGATCTCTTGATGTTTGCTGCTTTTTCAATTAATAATTTATTGGGTACCATGCTTCTGACATGTCCTGCTGTCGATTCAGATGTGTAAATGTGGTGAAGATGTATGTGAGGTTGAAGTGAAGCCTGATGGGTGCTGGCGTGTCAAGGGAGAAACTGAGCACAAGGAGCTCACAAGGTGGCACTCACCTGACGGCTCTCTCTGTGCTGTAAGGGAAGAAGAAGAATCCAAGAAACTGATCATTGAAAAAGCAGACCTCATCAAGCCAGAACCTACATCAGATGGGCATGCAGGTCTGTTGAAGCTTGGCATCAAGAGAAACCGCAATGGAATCTGGGAAGTCAGCAAGCATGAGGACCTTGCAAACAAGAGACTGTCAGTCAGTGGTAACCATATTCAGGGAAAACCAGAAAACAACTTATCAAGAACAATACAGATGACTAGCAGCGGTTCTAGCTACAGGGATGGAGATGATCCAAGCGTTAATCAAAATGGTGGGGTCCACTTTGATTTGTCATTAAACAACGGCCACGAGTTCAGTTCTGTCCCTTTCAACTTCGACACTTACAACCTAGTAGAGCCTAGAGCACCATCCCAGCCAAATAATGATAATGTTATTGTACTCAGTGATTCTGATGATGCTGATCCTACCTATGAAGTGGGTCCATCATGTGAAGCCAATGTTTACCCCCTCCCAAACTCCCATCCGAGTGTTTCTGGAAGGTATGCTGAAGACCCTGCTTATGGTACAAATGGGGGAACCAGCAGCCTTGGCCTTTACAACAACCCTGATGAATTTGACATTAACTCCTTGTCCATGCCTGAAGCCCATATGTCAAATTTAGGGTACCAATTCTTTGGCAGCCATGATAATGATGCGCCAGACCCCCTCGGCCTTGCTCCATCCAATGGTTATGGTTTGACGAATGATGTCAGCGCCATTGGAGATGATATTGGGGACCCGCAGGATTTTGTCAACGACCAGAACAATAACTCCTACTTGCACAACAGTCTGGTTGCTAATCCTTTGGCTTTTGGTGGAGATGATCCTCCTCTTCAGATTTTTCTGCCAACCCGGCCTTCTGGTGCTACCT
>CAXKVX010003616.1:0-22388 GCA_964058865.1 Eleocharis quinqueflora | reverse complement strand
GTTGGTAGCCAATCATGAAAACACCACAAAGCATTTATTCATCTTTGAGAAGTATTTCTAATCAAAGTACTTCATTTGTGGGTGATAACCATTCAAGAATACACCACAAAGTACTTATACTTCTATGATAAGTGTTTCAAATCAGAGTACTTCATTTATTGGTGGTAACCAATGAAGAAAACACAACAATGCATTTATGATTCTATGAGAAGTGTTTCTAATCACAGTACTTCATTTATGGGTGATAACCATTCAAGAAAACACCACAAAGCACTTATACTTCTGTGAGAAGTGTTTCTAATCAGAGTACTTCATTTATGAATGGTAACCAGTCAAGAAAACACCACAAAGCATTTATGCATCTATGTGAAGTGTTTCTAATCAAAGTACTTCATTTATGGTGATAACCATTCAAGAAAACACCACAAAGCACATATACTTCTATGAGAACACAACGAAGAAGCATAAATACCACTCTAAGTGTTTCATGTCGGAGTACATTAATGAAAACACCACAAAGCATCATATGCTGCTAAAAAGTGTTTCTGATCATAGTACTTTATTTGTGAGTGGTAACCTTTCAAAAACACTTTACAAAGCATCATATATTACCACGAGAAGAGTTTCTTCTCCAAGTACTTCATTTAAGTGTTGTAACCATTCAGTAAAACACAACGAAGAAGTATAGATACCTATCGAAGTGTTTCATGTTCGAATACTTAATTTATGAGTGATTTCGATCAAAGTACTTAATTTATGGGTGTTAACTGTTAAATTAAACTTCACAAATCATGTTACCATTTTGCGAGAAGTGTATATTATCTGAGTACTTCATTTAAGGATGGTAACCATTAAAGAAAACACCACAAAGCATCATATCCTACTAAGAAGTTTTTTTTATCATAATATTTCATTTATGAGTGGTAACCTTTCAAGAAAACTCCACAACGCATCATATCTTATCACAAGAAGAGTTTCTTCTCCGAGTACTCCATTTTAGTGTTGTAAGCATTCATTAAAACACAACGAAGAAGCATAAATACCACTCTAAGTGTTTCATGTCCGAGTACTTAATTATGAGTTATTCTGATCAGTGTACTAAATTGATGGGTGGTAACCCTTAAATAAAACATCACAAAGAATCTTACCCTACTAGGAGAAGTGTTTCTTATCAGAGTACTTCATTTATGAGTGATAACCATTTAAGAAAACACCACAAAGCATCATGTGCTACTAAGAAGTGTTTTTTATCATAGTTCTTCATTTGTGAGTGGTAACCTGTCAAGGACACTCTACAAAGCCTCATATATTACCACAAGAAGAGTTTCATCTCTGAGTACTTCATTTAAGTGTTGTAACCATTCATTGAAACACAACGAAGAAGCATAGATACCTATCTAAGTGTTTCATGTCCGAATACTTAATTTATGACTGATTTTTATCAAAGTAATTAATTTATGGGTGATAACAATTAAATAAAACATCACAAAGCATCTTATCCTACTACGGAATTGTTTCTTATCTGAGTACATTTATGGGTGGTAACCATTAAAAAAAACACCACAAAGCATCATATACTATTAAGAAGTGTTTCTGATCATAGTACTTCATTTGTGAGTGGTAACCTTTCAAGAACACTCTACAAAGCATCATATATTACCACGAGAAGAGTTTCTTCTCCGAGTACTTCATTTAAGTGTTGTAATCATTCATTAAAACACAACGAAGAAGCAGAGATACCTATTTAAGTGTTTCATTTCTGAATACTTAATTTATGAGTGATTTCGATCTAAGTACTTAATTTATGCCTCATAACCATTAAATAAAACATCACATAGCATGTTTTCCAATTGCGAGAAGTGTTTATTATCTGAGTACTTCATTTATGGGTGGTAACCATTAAAGAAAACATCACAAAGCATCATATGCTACTAAGAAGTGTTTCTGATCATAGTACTTCATTTGTGAGTGGTAACCTTTCAATAACACTCTACAAAGCATCATATATTACCACGAGAAGAGTTTCTTCTCGGAGTACTTCATTTAAGTATTATAACCATTCATTAAAACACAACGAAGAAGCATAGATACCTATCTAAGTGTTTCATGTCTGAATACTTAATTTATGAGTGATTTCGATCAAAGTACTTAATTTATCCGTGATAACCATTAAATAAAACATAACATAGCATGTTACCCAATTGCGAGAAGTGTTTATTATCTGAGTACTTCATTTATGGGTGGTAACCGTTAAAAAAAACACCACAAAGCATCACATGATATTAAGAAGTGTTTTTTATCATAGTACTTCATTTGTGATTGGTAACATTTCAAAAACACTCCACAAAGAATCATATATTACCATGAGAAGAGTTTCATTTATCCCTCTTCTTTTTTCTCCCTTAATCCTTCTTCTTTTTTTCTATTTTCCAAATAAATCACTAAAAATGTAATAATAATTCTTTTTTAATGAAATCGTCAAGTAGGCAATAGCTAGAGGTGGCAAGTCGGGTCGACCGGGCGGGTTCGGGTCGGATCAGGTCGGGTCGGGTTAGTTTGATTGTTAACAATAGTCGGGTTTGGGTCGCATTGGGTTTTCGATCGTCATGTGTAAACAACTTTTGTATCACGGGTCGGGTTGGGCGAGGTCAGATCCGGTTTCGAGTCAGGTCGAGTCGCTTTGATCTTTTTCGGGTGACGGGTCGGATCGGGCGAGACCGGGTCAGGTTTCAGGTCGGGCTGCATCGACAACTTTCGGGTCTTGGGTCGGGTCGGACGAGATCGGGTCGGATTCGGGTTCTGGTCGGGTTCCACCGACAACTTTCAAGTATTATTTTGAGTTTTAAGTTCAATCGGACAAGATCCGATCACGTTATTGAATCGTGTTAGTAAATCTTTACTTTCTCTGATGTTAATTTGTTTGTAAAATTAGGTTATGATGTGAGCAAGATAAGATTAGATCAATTTACAGGTTATATCAGGTCAAGTCGGATCGGGTCAGGTCGGGTTTGGGTCCTCATGTGTCGCTCCATCTCGGGTTATAGGTCGTCTCGGGTCTGGTCGGGTCGGGCTAGGATCCTCATCTGTCGCGCCATCTCAAATTACGGGTCGTCTCGGGTCTTGTCAGGTTGGGCTCAGGTCGCTCATGTGTCGCTTCGTCTCGGGTTACGAATCATCTCGAGTCGGGTCGGGTCAAGTTCGAGTAGTTTGCATTTATCAAAATATCGGGTCGGATCGAGTTCAGATCAGGCCGGGTCAGACGGATTTTTTGGGTTGGATCGGGTTGTGCCACCTCTACCAATAGCCTACCTTAAAAAAAAGAAATGGTGAATAGAATTTCCACTCCAGCTTAAAGCTGGATAAAAATAACTACATGTTTTACACGCAGCACAACATATAAACAAGTTATGTGTCCCAACTGGTACCGATGAAAATTATAGGTTTAAATAGAGGTGGAAATTGGGCGGGTCGGGCGGATTTTGGTCAGGCCGGGTCGGGCCGGGTCGGGTCAGGTTATTTGACTTTTGACGAAAGTCGGTTCACGGGTCGGGTCGGGCGATGTTGGGTCATCGAGTGTGGATAATTTTCAGGTCAAGGGTCGGGTCGGGCCATGGGTCGTCTAGTACCGACAACTTTCGGTCACGGGTCGGGTTGGGCATGATCAGGTCGGGCCTCGGGTCTACGAGTGCCGACAAGTTTCGGGTCACGGTCGGGTCGGGTCGGGCCTCGGGTTGATGAGTGCCAACAACTTTCAGGTCTCGGGTCGGGTCGGGCCTCGGGTTGACGAGTGCCGACAACTTTCAGGTATTGGGTCGGATCGGGTCGGGCGACATCGGGTGGGGCCTCGGGTTGACGAGTGCGGACAATTTTTGAGTCACGAGTCCGATCGGGCTACATCGGTTCGGGCCTCAAGTCGACGAGTGTCGACACCCTTGAGATCATGGGTCGGATCGAGCTACATCAGGTCGACAACTTTTAATACATGAATTTTAGCCAAAGTGACAGCATATATTAATTTAGTTTTTTCAATTATTTTCTTCGTCCAAATGAATTTATAAGCTGATGAATCAGTATCATTAATTGAAATTTCTTAATTTATTATCCAATTTCTTATTATAAAGTATAAATTATAAACACATTTTTATATTTGTTTTATACCCTGACAGCGGGTTGGGTCAGATTTCGGACTTTCGGGTCCACATGTGTAGCTTCATATTGGGTTACGAGTCATCTCAGGTCGGGTCGAGCCGGGTTTCAGGTCCACATGTGTCGCTTCGGATCGGGTCACGGGTCGAAGCAGATCCGATTGGGTCGGATATCGGGCCCACGAGTGTCGCTTCAGATCGGGTCATGGGTCGAAGCAGGTCGGGTCCAGTCGGGTCTCGGGTCCATAGGTGTCACTTCAGATCGGGTTGCAAGTTGTGTTTGGTCGGGTCTCGGGTCTCGGGTCTCTATGTGTCGATTTAGATCGGGTTACAAGTCATCTCAGGTCGGATCGGGTCGGGTTATGGGTCAACATTTGTCGCGTAAGATCGGGTTACGGGTCGTGTCGGGTCGGATCATGTCCGGTTACGAGTCAACCATTGTCGCATAAGATCGGGTTACGAATCGTGTCGGGTCGAGTTCAAGTTAGTTTGACATTCTAACAAATCGAATCAGGTCGAACTTGAATCAAGTCGGATCGAACGAATTTCTCGAGTCGAATTCTGTCACCTCTAAGTTTAAAGCCTTCTTTCGTCTTTTTATTTTACCTTCAAACTACTATTTACCACGAACGGAATCCTTATCTTTTTTCATAATTTCAGGCCTAGTTGTAGTGCGATGGCGATGAAAATCACTGAACTGTTTAGCCGATCAAATGTTTGGTTTTAAGAGTACCCAAGTGTAGCAGAAATGTAGCAGAAATGAAGTAACAAAGGTATCAAGAAAAAATTCATAACAAAGATTGCAGCTGAATTTACAAGGTAAAAGCTAAAATCCAGAACAAAATTGAATAAGAGTAACAAATAATTACACAGCACGGGGTTAGATCTAATTCTAAATAATACAGCTTTTAGCTTAACAACACTTTCGAACTCTGATGGCCTAGCTGTCGAATAACAAATTTCCTTTTACAAGCCTAATTCTACTAACAAAATTCTATAAACAGTATAAGTACCAATTTTCTGCATTCTCAAAAGGCAATTTGCATTGCATCAGTTTTCTGTCATCTATGCTCTCTCTTCTAAAAGGTCTCATATTGCCACTGAAAGGGACATTTACAAATAGCCCCATCTCTTTACATCGAAATATATACTTCCAGTTGTTGCTGGGCTGGTTATCTGCCTAATTTATATCATAGCCTTTATATTAAATTAGGTTAATGCTATGATACCTTCAAATTCTCTTTTAACCTTTCCTTTTCCTCTTCAGTTCTTGCATTTAAATCCTCATAAACCTTAGCCGAAACAGATGCAAAATTTTCTAAGGCCTCAAAAACAGATTTCAAACTTAACTGCAGACTCCCAATCTCAGCATTTTGCACTGCCTCCAGAGCTCCAGCATGAGCACTGGCACCACTGATCATATCCAGTTTCCTATTTCGAATCTCAATCTCCTTCTTCATTTTCTGTTCATCCTTGTCCATTGACTTCAGAGCTCGATCCATACCTTCTGTGTTAGCCATCAAAGCTTGTCTTCTTTCAAACCGGTGCTTATCCCACAACTGGTACACATTATTCGCGAGGTCACGTATAGCACTAACTACCTCATTGTGATTAGTGATATCCATACTATTTGACCACTGATGGCAAATTATGAAGATCAGTGGGGCCCCCAGCCGACCCGGGGAGAAGGGGATGGGCCCGTCTTCAGTTACCTCTTCCACATAATTAAGGCCCGTGACCAACCATTGATTTAGGAAATGTATGTAGTTCTTCTGTGCTGTCACCCATGCAGTGAAAGAGGTCATCCAGTCAAGTAATCTGATTTCAAGCTCTTTAGTAGAGTCAAGATGCGAATCTGAGAGGCGAGGAAAGGATAGAATCGAGTCAATGTTTTTTGCAGCAGATATGGCATGGCATTGGATGTGGTGGCATTCTGACATCATGGCCCACATTCGCATAAACCTGAACAAATAATTTGTTATTGAGTGCTCTAGTGAAGTATGCTAATAACAGTTACTTTGCAAAGGTACCATTTGATTTGGATTGCACAGTGCAATGCAGAGTCACAAGAGCAAACTAAAAGTACTCAAGAAAAGGAACAATTTTATTCTTATCAAATAAAAAATAGTACTATAAAAGGTCATGAAAAAGAAAAAGAAAAATGAAATAGCAGTCCATTACTATATTCAATAATCTCCAAAGCCATCAATTGCTTCGTTCCTATTTTAGGAGTGCCAATAAGGTTTATGACTCGTGATTTACTCGAGATTGTAGTAATTGTTTGTAGCTCATTCCAATTTAACACCAATTGTTAACACACCAAATTCGACCTAAAATCAGACTCAAACTGGTCAACCCTAACAAAAATTTAGTTTTCTCACCCTCTCAGGAAAAAAAGACAAGCTTCCAAAAGTAGCCAAATATAAGGGACAACACGGATGGATAAGTAGAGTCTAACATGTGAAATATGTGTCTGTGTCGATCAATGAACAGTAGGAATAGAGGAATATTATCCCCACAAGTAACATCGATTCCAGATAAAATTATATAAGTGATGCAATGCTTTGCTGTCAATGAAAATGTATTTTTGCTTCATCTGTATTCGAGTAGATTACAAAATGTATTGTCCCACTCAGGTAAAATGACAACATGCTCAATTTAATAGCATTATTTGCAGACAAACAATGCAACAAAGGAGAGTTTCTCCTGCTCCCGCCAATGTGGAAAGACTTATACAAAGTTTCAAAGTTGGAGAGTTCAAAATTTTAGAACTCCCGCCACCTTACTTTGCGAGAACAAGACTATAGCGAGTCATCTTAAATTTTGTGCCCCTCCTCCCCTGAACTTCTCAGAATCAGTAGTGCTTCTACAGACTTTGTATGTACAAAGTTACCATAAACTTAGTAGTAGAAAAGAAAAATACATACCCTTGAACAAGCTGACATATTTGGGGCCAAAGCTCTTCATCCCTCAACTTGCTGATCTTGGTTGAAATGGTATTAACTATTTGAATGGCAATGCTTATTCTTGTTGATAATTTCCTAATAAAAGCTTGGGTTGCCTCAATTTTATGTGCCTCCGCTCCTTTCTCATCAAGGTGTCTCAGTTCTTGACACTTTCTATCATACAGTACTCGCATTTCTTCTTCTGTCTGCACACAAAATGCAATTATGACATGTTGAATAATACGACAAATATAAGTTAAGAAATAATATAAAAGAAGACGGGTTTTGTTATGCCAGAGTTAAAAACTTGCAAGTTTACATATTAGAGAAAAAAATATCTTTATATTACATAAACATAGACTTACATAGCATGGTTGTCAGTAGAAATGCAAAACCATATGCCTGGATCATCAGAAGGAAAAAGAACTGTACTAGGCTATATATTACTATCTATAGTAGTGTTGGGTTTAGAATAACAACTACATGTTAAATTATATACATCATATCATATTGGCCACTATGTAAAGGATTATACTTGTCATGCAGAGCTGTGAATTAGGAAACCCTCATATATATATATATATATGAGCATGGCTAAAATAATAAATAATATGCATTGTACTATGCATATAGATATAGATCATTAAATTGAGATTTAAGTTGCTCAATAAATTCTTCATATGAAAATGTTGTAGGAAATCAAATTTCGTGATTTTTAGAGCTTTCTAGCTATTTTTTAAATATTTTTTAAAGACAGTCCAGATTTAATATTACAAAAGTCCCATATATATATATAGAGAATGGCTAAAATAATATGCATAATACACCACATAACGTACTATGCGCCAATTTATATTTAATTTGGTCATTAAATTGATATTTAAGTTGCTCAATAAATTCTTCATATCAAAATCTTGTAGGAAATAAAATTTCGTGATTTTTAGAGCTTTCTTGCTATTTTTTAAAATCAGCTCAGAAATGACACTTTTGTAGTATTAAATCTGAACTGTCTTTAAAAAATATTTAAAAAATAGCAAGAAAGCTTTACAAATCACGAAATTTGATTTCCTACAATATTTTCATATGAAGAATTTATTGAGCAACTTAAATCTCAATTTATTGACCTATATCTATATGCATAGTACGAAATGGGGTGTACTATGCATATTATTTTAGCCATGCTCATATATATATATATAATTTGATCACGTGTGTGTGCATGTTTGAGTGTGAATCTGTATACAAATATAATGCTGATATTTAGTAGACTATATATATATAACATGAGAAAGTGATTTTCAAACTAAAAAAAGGATAAATAGAGAGGGTGAAGTTATTGTGCTTGCGCATCTGGACCCTCCGATGAGCATCGAGATTCGATGCGCATTAATTTCCACAAATCTCGATGCTCATCGGAGGGTCCAGATGCGCATGCACAATAATTTTGCTCAAATAGAAAAAGGCAGAACAGAAAGAGAATTTCAGTAAAACAATAGACCAACACGACACCTCATCAAACAGTTCACAATCCATAAAAAACCTTTGAATAAGCAACAAATTAAGAAAAGTGATAATCATGTAACTACAATAAAATAACTAGTTGGTGATCCATTCTCAAAGACTACTTCACCATAAACAATTATACGAACCATGTACATGGAAGGGTTAAACTAATATTATAAACCAAGTATGCGGAATTACTAACAATAATATCAGTCAAACCTTGACTTCCTCAAGCAGCTTCTTTTCCCATATATAGAGCTTCTGCAATGTTGATGAAATCGCCAAATCCTCCTCAAAATTCAACAAATCCTGGTCAGAACCAGATATAGAAGGCAACCCGCAAATCATCCTCACAGTGGCTGTCACATGTTAACAATCATTTCTTAGATTATATAAATTATTTAGTAGCAATAGATCAACTACCACAAACAGTAGTACCTTTCAGGGGTGAACTCTTTTGTTGATAAGGTTGCTTCCCCACCTCAAGAATCCTCGAAACCTGATTCGCTGATTCACACGCCTTGTCAAATTGTATCTTTATTTCTTGTACTACCTCAGCATCATCAGCATAGTTTTTCAGAACTGATACTGGCAAATTTCCGACACTTCTCCTGGCAGCATCTTCTCCAACCACATTTTTATCTATCACAGTCACTTCATGCTCCAAACCAATACTGCTGTCATCACCTTCACTGTTGCTGCTACTGTCAACCTCTAAAGAGCGTGATTTCCTATGCGGATCATCACCTGAATTACCTGACGGTTCCCCTTTCTCGACCTTTTCCTTACCGGATGCAAATGGTGGCCCTTTTTCATCTCCATATGCTGCTTTCACCACCTCTTGTTCTTCTTCCAGGTCAGGAATTCCTTCTTCCTCTCTCACTTCCCTGGAGCTTCTGCTAGGTGTATAAGGTGCTGCATAGTAACTGTCATAGGATTCAAACGGATTTAGAAAATCCCATGTAGAAACCTGAGGCGGAGAAGGCGGGGCCGGCAGTGGCTCGTCTTCTCGAGGAGGCGGCCCACGAGGTGGTGGGTAATCACTTGGCATTGCCGACGAATCAAAATACCCGTTGTACGGTCCAGTCATTTCTCCATAACTAGGATATGAAGAGTAAGACGGGTACGAGTAAGAAGGCGGGTAAAGACCCGAGCTTTGAGGCTGATGCATGTAGGGGTCATCATAGGATGGATAGACAGTCTCTTGGGCAACCGGGGGCCGTTGCTGGAACGACACAGAAGGTGGCGGTGGCTGGCTCCGGGCATAGTTCATGTTGAAATTGATTGTCGGTTTGAACTGAGGATTGAATTGCGGAGCGGGTCCAGGCCCAATTGCATCCTCTTCATCAGAGTGGAAGTGTATGTGCGAACCATGGTCGGAATCAGAGTCTGAGAACTGGATGTGGGACCCACCCGAGTGGGAGCGGGAGTGGGAAGGCTGATTGGCTGAGGCAGTGGCGATTGCAACTGGAGCGGGGACTGGAGGGGAAGGGTCGCCTTTTCTCTGCGTCGGGAGAGTGAGTAGAGGCGACGGCGGGGCGGGACCCACTTGAGCTGCATTCAGAAATTGAAACAGAGCGGGACCCACTGATTCAAGAGCCAGCGCGTAGGCCCGGTGCGCGTCTGCCAGTGCATACCTGTGCTCAATCGCCTGGGCAAGTAAGGTAGACCTCTTTTTACAGTGGGTCACTGCTGGTTGCTCCTCTGGTTTTGACACACCACAACCCATTGGAGACGAGACAGCGAGCGGAGAGAGCAAGTATGGAACTGGAAATAGGCGGGAATTAAGGGGTTGGAGAGGAAAAATTGGAGAAATGAGATCAGATCTGGGGGGAAAGGTGGGATCTTTGGGCGGAGGAAGGGGTGGTGAGGAGGAGGAGGAGAAAGAGAAAGAGAAAGAGAAGATTTGGGGAAAGAGGAGGGAATAGAACCATAACCATGGTGGGGGCGGGGCGTCTCGGAGATGGGAATCAAAAGCGGATGCGTCTTTTAATGGCTCCAGACAGTAGAAGAGAGAATTAGAAGAGAGAGAAAAAAGAGGAAAGATATGCTGAGAGTGAGAGAATTGTGAATATGGGTTCAGTGGCGACTTTATGTAAACATGGATCAGTGGGTCTTCGAAGGAAGTTTCACATGTGGCCCCACGTGGCAGTGACGGCGAGAAGGGTACTTTCTGCAAACCGGGAGTAAGTATGCATTAAATCTAGGTGGATTTTTCTTTATGCGAAATTCCTACTTTTTTTCTTTTGAGATATAGGAGAGAGAAGGTTTGAACAATGAACAGTGACCGAGCGCTGAGTGGCTGAGTGCTGAGACGGGAATGATACTGATACACTAAAAATTATTGATGCAGATCCTCTCCAATTATTTAACAATTGCAGTGATAATATTTTTAAATGAAAGGATGTGTCCGTTCAATTAATAAATAGAGATTAGAGATTAAATGCTTAAGTGGCCGAAGAAGGGGAGACATCCGTACATTTACGACTGTCGCCGGCGTGGGATGCGCTATTTTTCTTTTGTATTGTTGTTGCAGTGTTGCTTACATTTGATTCGGTGCACCACGACCCGAAACTTGTCTGGTTCAACTTTACAACTAGGTAATCACTTGCAATAGTATCGTTATCGTTCAGAAGAGAAGGCCCGAAGTTTCTCTCTCTAGAAACTAGAAACTAGAATAAAAGTATTTTGCTACAAATTAAATATTATTTTATGAGAGCTTCTCCTATGGATATGAACTACAACTGTTCAGAGTACCTTTTAGTTTAATTATGTGATTCTGTTTCGTTTGTAGAAAAAAGTTCGCAGGAGATGTAATTCCAATCATCGGATATTTAAAATTAGACGGCCAATTTTGTCTCTAATTCATAGCAGAATCAGGCTTATTTTATTATATGGAATTAGTGTTTTGACAAAATCCGTACGGGTCAATCCGACCCGTGTCCGTCCGTACTCATGCCAAGGACAGGTTTCGTACGAGTTAGGGTCACTCCTTCAAAATTTCGTCCGTAGTAATCCGTCCCTTTCCAACCTGTCACGTGACCCGAAATTAGTGTTTTGAGAAGAAGTCTGAAAGTACTATTATGCTAGGTTTATGAAAGAAAGAAGTCAATATTTTTGGATCTTGAATATTGCTCATATTTGGAGGTTATGCATTGCCTGAATCCGATGCACATTGTTAAGAATATATGTGAAAGTCTGATAGGGTTGCTACTGAATATCTCTAGTAAAACAAAAGGCGGACCCAATGTTAGGGAGGACATGAATGATGTGAGATGAGAAATTAATGATCATTCCAAACATATTCTTTCAGGGGATGAGAAGAAAAGTTTGTTGAGTTGTTTGAAGTTGATTAAAGTTCTTTCTGGTTATTTCTCGAATATCGCAAGGTGTCGATTAAGGAGAAGAAATTAATTGGAATGAAGACACACGACTGTCACGTCCTACTGACCCAGTTGCTTCCAGTTGCGATTCGAGAAATTCTTGAGGTTAAGGTTAGAGAAACTATCAACGAGTTGTGCTTCTTCTTCTTCAACACGATTTGCTTCAAAGTGATCGATCCTAGCATATTGGACAAATTACAACAAAAAGTGGTGGAGACCCTTTGTGAGCTGGACATGTACTTTCCACCATCATTCTTCGATGTCATGGTGCATTTGACCATACATTTGGTTTGGAAGGTAATACAGTGTGGTCCAACATTTTTGCGACACATGTATCCCTTTGAGAGAAGAATGGGAATGTTGAAAGGGCTAGTTCGAAGTGTTTCTCGTCCCAAAGGGAGCATAGTTGAAGGATATGATGCTGAAGAGGTTGTTGAGTTCTTACTTATTGGGTAGACGAACTTGAGCCCGTTGGTCTGTCGAAATCTCGGCACAAGGATAGACTTGCATGAGTTGACACAACTGGAGGAAAGACAGCTACGTCGAGACGACGAATGTGAGAAAAGGTGCATCTTAAATTCTCCAGCACCTCGCTATTGTGGCTTCTTATGTGAAGCACCTAGATTAGTTGCGACAACATAATGCCTCGGAAACACCAGAATAGATAAAAATGAGCACAACTCTACATTTTGCGAATAGTTCAAGGCGGGCAGAAAATGATGTCAATAAAACTGTGAGATGACCATCGTTCGGTCCTCATGTGAACGTCATCACATGACACGAGTACGACATGAATGAATTCATCTAGTACACGAAGGAACAAGATGGTAAAAGTGACGTACAACATAATAACTAACGGTAGAAAAAATAACAGTGGATGTAGGTGATTCGATGCCTTTCTATGAGTGGATCGAGGATATCTGAGAACTTGATTACTTGGGATTGATGATACCCTTATTTTTGTGTAAATGGATTCGGCGCGGGGTCCGAATAGAAAAATACGGCATGACATCTGTTGATTTCAATTGATTGGGTTACAAGGATGATCCTTTTATACTTGCCAATAAACAAGCAAAGCAAGTTTTTTACATTGTTGATTCGCCGATAAAAAATGGCATGTTGTCCTCCCTGGTGAAAGACGCATTGTTGGTGTTGGAGACGTCGTGGATGAAGGAAAGTACGATAAATTTGATGAATTTGTGGGATGTTAATACTGACGAGTCTTGTAATTTGCATTCCGATAGAATAATTTACGATAAATTTCACCTTAAATGTAGATTTTGGATGTATCTTTTTTTAAGTATTTTATTTAATGTAATTTTTTCTGATTTTTTAGACAATTTAATTGACAATCCATGGTAATTCATACTTTTCATAATTATTTGATGCATTTTTTAAATTTCGAATAATCATTTTTAAATGTCCTAATCTAATAGAACATACTATTAAATCCAAGGCATTTACAAATGCCCGCCTATTTCCAATTTTTCATTTAACCTCTCTGCATTCCAATACAAATCCACACTTATCTCCAAATTTTATTACCGCCAAGTCCCCAGAATCTCGTCCTAATTCTCTCTATAGCTCCTCTTCTCTATATCCCCAGTCTCCTCTTCTCTAATCATGTTTCAAGTCTGTCACGCAGAATCGTGGCTTCTTCCCAAAAAATGTTGCATCGCTCTCTCTCTCTTTCTCTGAAGGTAAACCCTAGTTCAATCCAAAAATGTTGGAACAAGTCTCAAATGGCAGGAAAAAAGGTCGAGGACATAATGTGAAAGAACTAGGCGATGAAAGGGATAGCTACCATTGATATCGATGGTAATGACAGCTCAATCGGGAAGTACGCTAGCAAATTCTCTAGCTTCGCTGTCATGTTGGCCAAGAATGGTGTGGTGTGCTCATTCAAGAGTTGGAAAGATGTTTCAAATGGAGTTAAAAATTATATTTGGACCGAATTTAAGGTAATTTGATGAAACCTAGCTTATGCCTCATTTATGTTATATTGCTATGCACTAATTAATATAGTTGTTGGTTAATTCTGATGCACAGATTTAGGTCCTATTTAACATCAACAAAGAGAATAAGTCGCCAAGTGGGCGACGATAAAGAAGATCGGCGAGCGCTGGAAGAACTGAAAAGCTATGTTGGTTAAATAGTATATCTGAAATGAGAATTCTCGAGATCCAATCGATGACTGAACTATCACAAAATTGGAGTGGGAGAAGTTCGAAAGACAAAAAACCACACCTGAGTAGCAAGTATTAAAACATGTCTTAGTTTGCATGCTATGTTTCGGTGATATATTGCAATTGCAGACTTGATTTTCATAAAATAAATTACACTTACAATTGATTTTGTTAATAGGAGAAGAGTCAGCGGGGGCAAGTGTCAACGATGATGCCAAAGATTCCTCACAGGCTCAGATTGGCTAGTTACAGGGGTGGAGATAAAGTGGAATAAGGACATCGACGTCATTTCAATGGGTTCAGATACATTCTCAGTAGTTATACATGCACTTCATGAACAAGTTCAAAGATTAGTGATGACAAGGTGCAAATCAACAGATTCAGGAGTTTACATACCCCAAGACAAGGAAACGACAGATGTCATCGCGCTATTGGTATGATTAAAACTGAGATCGTTGACCTTGTTCTAGAATTTCAATAATTTGTGACAACTGTAAGTTCTTTTTATGGCAACATATTTAACTTATTTATCTCTCGTGGCATCAATTGATGACATCTCAAGAAGTCGACCAAAGCGTGCTTGAGAGTCAGCTATTGCTCACTATGCTTGGCAATCTCGAGCATCCAGGGAGGATAAACGTTACTCGGGGTGTGTTGGCAAGAAGAATGTCTACAGGTAAAGCAAGAGGCGTGGGGCATCTCATGTCAATTGCATCTCCATTGACCATTGGGTGAAATAGAAGCAGATGTTGGAGGAGAGGTTCTCATACATGAGCTGGAGGAGTGGGTCGTTGAGCAGGTTCAGAATCTGGTAGGACATATGTTTGTACAACAACACCTGCTGCAGCAAATGCATCCCTCTGATTGCTCTCCTCAAAATATTGCAAGTAGTTACCCAGGTGGGCTCAAATAATATGACTCCAAATACATTTCAAAATGTTGAGGTTAGAGCTCCTTATAATTTTGAAATACTGATATGTCTTATTTAATTAACTATCGAGTACAAGGAGCTGGTTATTTATCTTTTAATTTGTAGAGCCTTGTAAACTACAACTTCTTCCTCTTAGACGTCCAATGAGTAAGAAGAAAGGTGCCGAAATGCCAATGGATTCTACCTATTGACGCTACTATCGTGCACCACCAACCTCATTTGACATATCAGGCGAGGGTTCCTATCGACAGAGTGGAGGATGACTGTCGTGATTGGTATCCTCCTTATCCGGATGGAGACGATGTGGCTCGACTTGCTGAGAGAGTTAGCTATTTCCTTGCTTGGTCGGCAAGTTTTGTGGAACTAGCTGAGAAAGTAATTCTAATTTGACCATATATATGAGAATTAAGCCTCTAATTACTATCTATGAAACCAAAGACTAATTTCGTTACGATCTATTTTTTGGATTTACCACAGACGGCACCTACGAAACCAGCTAAGGTTGAGCAGCAAGTGCCGACTACAATGTCGGATTTGGACCGGGCCTCGCTTGTTCCTCACGCAATATTGCAGTGCCTCGACGAGCACTGTAACTTACTTCACTCCATTTTGATGGCCCAACCCAAGGGTTATTTTCAGATTAAAGTACCTCTTCAAGAAGATGACTTCTCTTGTTCGGGTAAATTGTATGTGAATGTTGTGGACCTGATTGAGATGTTAAAGCAAGAATGGGCCAATGTCTCAATCCTCAAGCTTTCCTCCTTGTAAGAATTATCAATATTAATATTTCTTATAAATTCCATTATTCTGGAACACAAGTATTATGTACATACATCTGATACATGCACCCACGTATTATAAAGATATGTGCAGGAAAATTGATAAGAAGGCATGCAAACACGTGTTCTTTTTGGTCTGACACAATGCCCAGCTACTAATATCAAAGTTATGGAGGCGATGAACCACGTGCATAAAGTGCTTGATAGAGCCGGAGTATAGCCTGCAACAATCATTATTCTTTCATATCATGAGAGGTTAGAATAATGTAACATTCACATATTTGTGTACTTATTCTTAATATTTTTATATCTAATAAGAGTTACAAATCAATTGCATGAGACATTGGCAACTTCTTATTGTAGACTTCGGGCGATGATGTGTTTTTCTTAGGGATTCTCTATCCCCTAACAGTACCGACGAACTTAAAGATCAAAATGGTTTTGGATACGTAAGAATTACATAGAGAGATTTTTATAATTCAGTGCTTATATTGGCATCAGATTGGCCTATTTTTGTAAAATTGCTATTGCATGCACTACTGAATTATATACATTTCATTTATTTTTGTTGTAGTGCTCTACGACATTAGATGAAAGATGATAAAACGACAGTCAAATTCACTTGACAATTAATGAAGGTAAGTAATTTAGTGTTTGATATTATTTCAACAATTTGATTCTTAGCTTCTTCTTGATCGTGGATTTATTTTCTATCTTTTAAGATCCGCGACAACCAGGCGGTAACTCATGCAATTATTATGTTATGAAGTCGATGTATGACATAGTAACACATTACATTAAAGGCGACAAAGCTGCTTTGCCTTCAGTACCAAACAACAATCATGTTCTTGATTTCTTTTCTATCTTTATAACATCGTCTCATCAAAAGAGCAACCATAGTCCAGCTTTGATTTATGATGAGAACAACCATGCATACTGTTGATTTCTAGTGAGAACAAACTGAAAATTGAAACATAATAAGTTATGTTAGTTGTTTGATTAATGAATGTTAAATATAAGAGCATTTGTAGGATGTTATGTTATAGTCCAGCTTAATTTATTTTGGGTTGCGTTCTGCCTTAAGCATTAATGTAAAATTGAATAAGCATACATTATATTTTTATTTGCATCTTTATTACTGGTAGTAGGTTTGAAGGAAAAAAAAATGCATACTCTGTCAGATCAGTCATATATCTAAGTCTTTATTTGCCTCTTTAATGTTGGGATATCATCTGTTATGGATCATCATCTGGTAATAAATTAATTTTGTCGCGCTAGCAAAAAGGGTTAGCCATGTAAGCAACAATATTTTACTAAATATAAGTTGCTCTTCTACGACGAATATATTAACAAAGAAAGGCTTGATGTTGAAAAGACTCACTGGCGGGAAATTAAAAGAAAATGGTTCCATTTTCTACAACGAATATTTACAAAGAAATGTTGTTATATAGATTATATATACACTGAGTATCAAGTCAGAATAAGATGTAGAAGAGCAAAAGGTTCTGTCGACAAATTTACAATAAAAATATTAAATTTTCCACGTTGAATATTAAATAACAAAAGGGTGTACAAAAGCGGAGATAACTGACGTATAAGTTTCCAGGTCTACGACGAATTTTAACTTATCATTTGCAACATCCGTATTTACAATGAAAGATAACTCTTATATAAATCTCAAAAGACCCGTTGAAAACCGTTTTTTTTCCATAATGATCGCATGCACATAATTTTCGCATGAGTAACTTTAGCATGGTTCCGGCAATACTTCAAAATAAGCCCCTGCTTTTATGATTCATAGACCTTTTTATCAGACCCACTGTATCTATGATTTAGTAACTTAAAACAAAGTAGCCGTTTGAATTAGAATGACCCTTGTTGAGTTACAATACTCTTCCTACAACTAGTTACAATACTCACGGGTCACGGCCATGTTAGGTGTTACTGTCTTAACTTGAAATCCTGACTAGAAATTTTCTACTTGTACTATGCATAAAATATAACCCTGACCAATAGTAAAAAAACAATAGAGGTATAGAAGCTCTGACATTTATCATGTATATTATTGCTGATGCCTGGATGCAATAAATGCAATTTAACAACAGAGGAGAAATGATTGGAGTACCTGAGGTGCCGGGGACCGCAAAAGTGGTCCACATGCTCCCTATGTAGACCCAGCCTATTTATTGCAATTCAGATAGAGGTTAGGGATATCCTGCGGATAATTACTGTGTGGTAAACTGTGTGCCAGGTTGTTAAGCATGGACCCAAAATTGACCGAATCTAGTGAATATGAATTCTTTAGAAAACATGAATGAAAAGAAATGAAGTTGTCACCAACCCGGTACACAAGAGAGAGATGTAGCGGCTACGGAATAACCGAGATTAATGCAAGGTGGCTCATCCATAAACTATGTTGCATGGGTGCGTTGTGCGGGTATCGTATCGGATACAGTGCCAATGCGGCGATACGTCATTTTAAAAAAAGTTAGGATACAGCGGAGTATATATAAAATAATAAAACTCACATTATATATTAAAATAAGATATTACATAAGAAATAATATTTCAATAAAATCACACAATACAATAAAATAATATATATTATAAGAAGATATATATAATAAGTAACAGTCTAGAACAAAAAAGCAACTGCATCCCAGTGGTCATGCGCCTTTGTGTAAGGTGTTGTGTTGTTCATTGATCTAGTGTTCAAATCCCAGCACTAGATTTAATTTCTAGTGTTATTTTACTCTTCAAGGATGGCAGACAGATCTTCTGTGGCGATGGATACACGAGTTAGATCCGTATCAAGGCGAATTATACCCGAATCTTGACCGAATTCGTTGGTAAAAAAAAATAAAAAACTAGATACGCCAGCTGGAGTATCGAGTGCGAATCGCATGCGTATCGCACACGAATCGTATCGGATACGTATCCGATACGGGATACGCTGTGTTTTCAAAGAATCCGGGCGACATAGTCCATAAATATTCGCGGAATATAGAAAAGAATAGTTCATCTTCTTCATTATTTTTTATTCATTTTTCATGAAATTACAACACACACCACAAATAAATTATAAAATAAATTTAAAAAAATCTCTAAAACTAGTCTCTATCGAGGCTTGGACCACATACCTTACACGTAAAAGTATTGTACCTTAACACTACGCTAGATAGGACTTGGCTTCTTTATGTTTATGTTAGAATCAAGGCTAAATTGTTTATTTCTAATTTTGTAGGAGTTTTTTTTTAAAATAAGTGGAGAGTCCATCAATTCATTTTACTAATAAACGAAGTATACAAACATAACCTCCAAAATCATATAAGATCAATCAATTCATTTAATCATATATACTTATACTCCTAAATTTCCTACATATAGGCAACTATCATTTGTTGATCAACCCCTAACAAAACAAGTAATAAAACTAAAGACGCCACAAGCTTCATAATCTCCCAATCTCTGATTGATTGAATCACAACATCCATTGATCATGGCCACATCTCCTTCCACTGACTTTGGTTCTTGACATATCTCGTATTTGCTAGTAGAGCATTTTGTGCCTCTACCAATTGTTGTCACTGTTGCTCAGTCAATCGTCACACAAACTCGAGCTAAATTCGTCCCAAGATCGCACAAGTTTCATATGTACCGTACAATCCTCAGATTGGCATCATCGGAGTTCGGCCCATCATTACACACGCCCACTAAGCAAACCGACAATCGCAATCATTTGATTAATACTCCTATGTGAATCTAGCAATCACCTTGCCCAAACCTGCGCCTCCAATCACCTTGCCCAAATATGCGCCTCCCATCTGATATGTCATCACATCTCTGATAAATCGATCTAGAAATCACCTCTGAACACCTCCGACAAGCATTGATCAACCACTACTCCATATCGAACACCTCTTGGCCAAATAAATCTTAACAACACCTCCAAAGATCATATCGAAACACTAGAATTAGAAAAGAACTTACCAGTATCTCCTCAGATCGAGTCAATGGACCACCAGTATCGGATCAACCACCACAGAATCAGATCAATGGACGTCAAATCGAATCAACATACTAGCACCTTCTCATATTGGATCAATGGATCAAGTCGAACTCTAGTGTCGGATCGTCTCATCAGGTCGCCTTACCAAACACCTTAGCAACCACTGTCAGTTCACCTCATCAGATCGAGCACCAGTGTTGGATTTGAACACTAGTAACGAAACGCCTCATCTTCCATTCGGATCCAGAAGAGAAGAGTGAAAAGCATGGGAGAGAGAAGATGGGGGAGGGGAAGAAGGTGGAGGTGGGAGGAGGCCGGAGGCGTCCTATCTGTCTAGGTTTTCTTTCGCGATCGCCTCTTTCGCTCTTGTCGCTCGCTCGCTTGTTTTCTCTCGCTTTTTTTTGGCATTTAACTCGCATCCTATACCATTACGGAGATTTGTTCATTTTGTTGGAGTTTTCAATGTATCCTTGATAGAGCGTTTAATTTCGAGTGAATATCTCTTGAAATACTTCTATGATGGAGTAACAATCAAATAGTTCACATAATTTTAAAATTCGCACACATCAATTTCAAAATTGCGTGAATTATTACTTCACCATTGAAAGTATTTGACTAGATGTGAATTCTTTAACTTCCGGCTAGCTATGACTTCTACAAAATTGTTTTGTACTTATATTTAAGAAATGCTAGGTAAATAACTTGGTCTCTGTCATGAACGGAAGTTAGATATGGTTCTCTGACTGCAATAGGATTGCTGTTGAGTTTCTTTAGGTTGAGATGTCGGTCTCTCTTCCTGTATGATATCTAATCATGTATGTTGCATCTATAAAAGTAGAAGTCTTTAGCACTAGAATTTTACTGATTCAACATGATCCTTTAAACTTAATTATAATTAAAAGAGTGAGGTTACGATACTGCACAAAGAATAAAAAACGTCGTATTTCGTTTTCGTACATTTTTATTTCAAGTAGAAATGGTCAATGCAAATAGCTGGATGTGATCTCCATATTAAAACATTTTTCAAAAAGAAAAATTATATTTTTCTAGAATTTTACTAATTTTTAAGGGTGCGTTTGGATCATGTCATGGTTAGTGTAAAAATAGTGCTATCTAGATTAGTGGTTGAAATAGTGGTTACTTTTTGCTATCTAGGTTAGTGCAAAAATAGTGCTAATTTTGTGCTATCTAGGTTAGTGAAAATGTTGTTTGGATTGCACATTTGGAGTAGTGATAGTGAGTTAATAAATAATAAATTATTTTAGTTTTTTAACGATAATAATAATAAAATAATAAAATATTGATATCAATTTATAATATATAATAATACAATAATAATAAATGATAATAATAATAAAATAATGATAATTACAACAATAATAATAAAATAATAATAATAATAAAATAGTAAAATAATAAAATAATGATAATTACAATAATAATAATAAAAATAATAATAATGACAATTATAATAATACTAATAAAATAATAATGACAATAATAATAATAAAATAATGACAATTAAAATAATCATAATAAAAATAAAATAATAATAATGACAATTATAATAATAATAAAATAATGATAATTACAATAATAAAAATAATAATAATGACAATTATAATAATACTAATAATATAATAATGACAATTAAAATAATAATAATAATAATTATTATTATTATTGTAATAATAATAATAATAAAATAATGATAATTACAATAATAATAATAAAAATAATAATAATGACAATTATAATAATACTAATAAAATAATAATGACAATAATAATAATAATAATAATAATAAAATAATATTAATGACAATTATAATTATAATAAAATAATGATAATTACAATAATAATAATAAAAATAATAATAATGACAATTATAATAATACTAATAAAATAATAATGACAATAATAATAATAATAATAATAAAATAATATTAATGACAATTATAATAATAATAATAATAAAATAATATTAATGACAATTATAATTATAATAAAATAATGATAATTACAATAATAATAATAAAAATAATAATAATGACAATTATAATTATAATTATAATAATACTAATAAAATAATAATGACAATAATAATAAAATAATGACTATTAAAATAATAATAATAATAAAATAATAATAATGATAATAATAATAATAATAAAATAATGATAATTACAATAATATTAAAAGAAATAATAATAATGACAATTATAATAATACTAATAAAATAACAATGACAATAATAATAATAATAATAAAATATTGACAATTAAAATAATAATAATATTAAATAATAATAATATCAAGATGATGATTACAATGTAATAAAATAATAATTTTGCTAACCATAACATGTGCTAATTTGCTAATCCTACCATTTTGTTGGATTAGCAAAATAGCACTAACCAACACTACTCACAACTTACTAAATCATGTTTGGATCACATTTTTGTGTGGATAGCAACCCTTATCCATGGTTAGTGCTATTTTTGGTG